>WSUE01000187.1:0-75970 GCA_019633535.1 Tulasnella sp. JGI-2019a
CAGTCCATTGTCATCAGTAAGTACCCCTGGTTGGCACCCTCAGCACAGTCATGCATATCAGAGTCTAGCAAGGAGCTAACTCTTAACACAGTCCAGCTACAAGAAGGTGGCAGGGAAGTCCCTGATGTTAGTGGGAGTGATGTTGAATAAAAGTGTAAAGATACATTTGAAGTGGTTTGCCAATAGGGTGGAAAGGTCTGATGGAGTGAGGATGTTGGGATTGCTGGATTGGGATGAGGCTGAGGCTGATGGAGTGGGGATGTGCAATGCCTGCCTCAATGGGCTTGGATTTTGGGACATGCTTGGCAAGCTGTTACCTGATGGAATGGTCCAGCATGATGTGTCCTTCTCACTGACTCCAGACCACATGCCAACTTGAGATGGAATTCTGACAATCTACTACTACAAAGCACTCTGTGTCATAATCACAGTCATTTGGTATGCCCATCAAGTGGTTCACCTGTGCAAACTTGTCATCTACACAGACAGCCTCAATGCCATAGGCACATTCAATGGCATGCATGCCAGCCCAGGATACAACACAATCATTATGTTAACAGCTGAAGTTCTCCTGGATACCAGCATGTCATTAAGGGTGCTTCATGTACTAGGGGATTGGAACACAGTCACCAATGCAATCTCTCGGCAACTCTTTCATGTCACCAGCCATCTGGTTGCAGCTAAGGGTTCATCAGATTCAGATAAGCATTGCCTAGCAATGCATATGATATTGCTGCCCAGCCAGCTTGTGGAGCTGAGGGCAGCACATCCTTAATGGAGATTTCAGCTTGGGCCAGGCAACCTCCTTGCCAAGCCTGGTTCCTTGAGCATCTCCAGCAAGAAAGAGCTATCACAATTGGAGCTTCCCTGGAATTTTCATCACAAAAAATGTATGGCTCACACCTGCAATCGTACCTTATGTTCTGCAAGTTACACACCTTCCCCATTGAACCCACTGTTGACACTTTATCCTTCTATGTTGTGTACATGTCACATCAAATTAAACCCGAGTCTGTCATGCAGTACCTTTCAGGTATTTGCAACTCTCTCGAACCATTCTATCCCAACATCCGAGTGATATGCCGCGATCTTCTCATCACGTGAACCCTTAAGGGTATGAAGAAGCTCAAAGGTGGAGGGGTCGATCAGCGTGATCCTCTTACAGATGAGCACCTCAGGGACCTCGTCCGTTCCTTCGGTTCCCCAGATGCGCCACATGATGACAAGCTGTTCCTTGCTATCGTCTTCATCAGCTTCCATGCATTGATGAGACTTGGAGAACTCACCTGGCTGCAAGATCCCGAACTCCGGTGCTGGAGAAAGGTGATTCTTCATCGAACCTTATGATTCATGTCTGTGCACCACATCTCTTTCTACCTTCCATACCACAAAGCCGATCGTCTATTTGAAGGAAACACGATCGTAGTCGCCACACGAGAGGACAACCTCAATCCACTCAAAATCTTACGCTCCTACCTCACGTCTCGCGACACACTCTTCCAGGGACCAGGGCACCTGGCTCTCTGGTTGCATGAGGACAGAACCATACCCACATATGGATGGATTCGTGGTCGCCTCTCGCAGATGTTTGGCCTGACTATTGCTGGCCACTCCCTTTGGTCTGGAGGAGCGACTCGGTTAGCGGAGCTAGGAGTCCCGGACGATCGCATCCAGGCTATGGGTAGATGGACGTCGAGCGCTTTCAGAATTTATATTCGCAAAAACCCGGTACTCCTGCAAGCACTCGTACATCAACATGCTGCCTGACGACCCTCTCCATATCTTCACCACCAGCCCTCCCCTCCTTCCTTCTCATTTACGGATTACGGCTTCGGGTCGCGCTTCGACCTTCTATCCTCTCTTCCTCTTATCTGTTTTCGCCAAAAACACACGTTGTACCACTACTCACTCAAAAATACAACTGTCTGGCCCTTACAGGCACATCGGCTACACGACCTTCCCCGTGCGCACCACGCAATTAGTTGGAGTTTAGACATCTTGTTTACACCAGTCTAGTTGCGTGGCAGGACCAGCGTCGATATACCTATCGCATACCGCCCCGCTGGGTATCACGCGCGATCACATTTTTGATAATCGGCATCTGTTTCGGGTCGTGCAGTCGCGCAGGTGACCTGGGACAGTGGGACCTGCTGATTCTTCAAAAAGGGGAGCCGCTCGTTCGGTGGGCCGCCAGCTCACTCGCTTCCCCCTCAGGTCAGTTTGCAATTGACCCTGCCTGCTTGGCTGGAGCCGCTTGCTCACTCACGCACTCTGACAGAGCCGCTTTGCCTGTCCGCTGTGCTTCGCTTACCCGCCCTCCTCACCCTTTGATTCATGCTTTTCGCGTTTATTTCTTTCTTGTATACGGCTTCGGGTCGCGCTTCGACCTTCTATCCTCTCTTCCTCTTATCTGTTTTTGCCAAAAACACGCGTTGTACAAAGGAGTAAGTGCCTTGACATTAGCTTTATCAGTGCCTGACATCCCGCGCCAGGATAATGTTCTCGTGAACCACATCGGCAGAGCTTTAATATGCGATTTTGGCCTTGCAAAACTTGTCGAGGCAGGGCACAGTGGGCTCTCGACTTCCAGCAACTTTCAAGGATCCATTCGATGGTGCAACCCCGAGCTTTTTCATGACTCGCCGAGAACATTGGAGAGCGATGTTTGGGCGTACGGATGCGTAGTGATCGAGGTCGGTGCCCACTTGCTCCGGCTTTTCGAACCCTCTAACGGTGCCTCAGGTCATCTACGAATGCACGCCATACCCACACATACGAAGCAACCCGTCCGTGATGCTCCAAGCCCTCAAGGGTGAGCTACCGGCACAGGTGGACAACCTGCCACTTCCAGAATACCTGCAACAGGAAGGTGATGTCGACCTGTGGTATTTATTGGGAGAATGCTGGAAGTTTGAGCCATCAAAGCGGGCCAATGCGAGGAGATGCAGGGATACCCTTCGCCTTTCAGTGAGTCGAATATATTCTCAGACAGCCCCGACATATCGTGACTGACAAAGAGTTTACTGTAGCACGTAAGTGTCATACCTCGTGTCCGGAGACATCACTCAGAACGGCATTTACTATAACAGGGAACCCAGGCAGGGGTCGAAGAGATGCTAATCCAGTTAAAATTGCTTTCTCAGCTCCATCTGCGTCTGCTTCTATTGACGTACTTCTTTTAGAAGCGACGGGCTTAAAGCGACCGCAGAAGTCGTCGTCCCAGCTGCCAACGAAACTGTCTTGCTTCCACGAGCAGTGCACCGGCTTACGTATGTTGTGTTCCTTTTAGCCACCTGCGACTATAATCCCTAGCTAAAGCCTACTTTAGGAGTGTTAAACATCTGGATTCCAGAGATGGTCCGGTAAGCAAGAAGAGCCTGGAGTGCGGAAATAGAATCCTGTTGACATGGATTCTCAAAGAGCGTCGCCAGCGAGGTCAACGAGCCCGACACAACGGAAGTCAAAGAAGACACGTTTCAAATCGAAGACATTATTGACTCACAATGGGACGGACAATCCCTCAGATACCTCGTCAAATGGGAAGGCTACAACGACTCCGAAAACACCTGGGAACATATTCAAGATATGCTACAATTTCGCAAGCTCGTCGACAAATTCCATCGGATTCATCCAGATGCCCCACGCCCCTAACAGCCTTCTTGTGCTTGGCATCTCCGATACTTTCCAAACTCATGACTCGACGAGGAAGGAAGAGGTGTTAAAAGCAGCAGTCCGAAGGCGAGATGGGTCGGAACTCGCACGCGTCTGTGTACCGACCTTATATTTGGTTGATGAACTAGTTTTACCATAAGATCCACCGAGCACGTACAGCATGCGTGCTGTGCGAACTGGGTCTAAAACGAGACCAAATGTTGGGGCCCTTGACCACATCCAACATCTCGCTGGATTGGATTTGGCCCCATCTCCGATTCCCTCAAACCTTGCACAAGTACTTCCTTGAGCAGACGAGAATCTATGTCTTCCGAGCTGAATCTTGATCAGAGGGATTTGGTCTGTGTTGAAGCATTTGCCATGAAACGCGCTCATGATTGCTTACTCTGATAAATAGGAAGCTGCCCTCGATGCAATTAATCCTAGGCTTCGGGTGAACCTTGTAAATATCATCGAGGACCCTGCAGTCATCCGACGAGGTGGCTTCGGTATCATCACCGTCGGACAACTGACTGAGGAAGGAATATCATTGTATGGGAATATCACCACTGGAAAAGTTGCTATCAAAAGACTCTTTTCAGATCCGGGAAAAGACCTCCGTGTAGCCTTTGTGAGTAAAGGTTCCCAGATCAGCTGACTACCGAATACTGACGCGTTTATCAGAGGCTCATTCGCGAGGTTAAGATCTGGGAGAGCTTGGACCACCCGAATATCCTGAAGCTTCTTGGGTTTTACCTCAGCTCAAGTCTAGACGAAGCCTTGATTATCTGCCCATGGGAACCTTGTGGTAGCATTAACAAGTACATCGCAGATGCAAAACCCGATATGCTGGAAAGACTACGCCTGGTGAGCTCTTGAACCCGCGTAATGAATTTTCGACTTTGTTGTTCATCAAGGTTTCTGTAGTTATCGGATGTTGCGGAGGGTCTGGGGTACCTTCACGGATTTCAGCCTGCCATGTGTCATGGCGATATAAAGGGAGTGAGTAGTATGGCGAAATTGTTATTAACAGGCCCTGACTTCCCACATCAGGATAATGTCCTGGTGAGCCACAGCCGTAGAGCTTTGTTGTGTGACTTCGGCCTTGCGAAACTTGTCGATGGGCACACTGGGCTCTCGACCTCTAGCAAAATCTATGGATCCCTGCGATGGTGTAGTCCCGAACTTTTCTACGATTCGCCGAGAACATCGGAAAGCGACATATGGGCGTACGGATGCTTCGTGATTGAGGTCGGTGTTTCTTTGATTCAGGCTTCGAAATCCTCTGACAAATGTCTCAGGTTATATATGAGTGCAAACCCTACCCATACATCCAAAACGATATGGCCGTGATGGTCCAAATTATCCACCACATGCTGCCAGCACAACCGGAAAATGTACCCCAGCAGTCTGTCGTCAATCTGTGGGAATTGCTAGGGAGATGCTGGCAGATTGAACCATCGAAACGGGCTAGTGCAAAAAAGTGTACAAACAGTCTTCGAATTGCGGTGAGTCGGATATACTACATGCTGGCACCCAGATGCTGACAGCGAGCTGAGTTTAGCACGTAAGCGAAAATACCGCCACGTCGGATACATTACTTATATCGACGTGTGTCTTCAACAGCGAAAGATATCGGATGTCATAGACTCTCCACTTTTTGAAAGGGAAAGATCGGGAGGGGCAATAGCACCAACTCCCGTTCGGATGGCTTCCGTGCCTTATAGTGCTCGCCATTACGCTTCCGCCATGCGAGCATCTTCGACATCCGACATGGTCGCTGGGAAATGGGCAATTACCTGTCCATACCTTGAATACGGAGGCCACAACGTCTTCATGTTGAATATCGTCGGAGTCAGTGACAACAATCAAATCGAAGCGGATTTCGATTTCGGGATTCTCGACGGAGTCATTCGTTCAAGGCAACCTTTGGAAGATCGAGGTGAAGATGGAGCGTATACGACATTTAGATGGGTTGGACATAACGGCTGGGTCTTGCCGCCCAGGTCAGCGCAAGACGGGTATATCAAGTTCTTTCGCCATCATAGAACGGGGCAGCCATGTCTCAAGGGCGGCATGAACTTCGTCCCAGATATTGGCAATGTTGGATTCCATGGCAGGCGGATTGGACCGCCAAGGGGGAATGAGAAGACATGGGATGATTACATTGAAGGGAGCTGACGAGCAAGCGAAAATCGGCTGCAAGAAATGAACGAGGGCTTAAAGATGACTCAGGACGAAATTCATTAGGATAATCCATATTCTAGTGTGTAGGTGTTGCGACGTCGCGTATCATAGTTTTGCCTCTCGGGTGCCTCGTCCATTATGCGCAGCCACTTCTTGAAGATGCTCAAAGCAGTTTGAGATGGTTAATCAGGGAGATGACCCAGCTGGTAACGATTCATTGAAAAGGGGCGCAGATATATGGGAAGGGGGACGAGAATAATGAGGCTCAGACTGTCGGAGAACATCGTCCCGTGGTTTAGCAGATCCGACTATATTAGGAACCCACTGGACAACACAGTGCGTGCGAGGAGGTACCGCAAACAGGTGAACATTAGGCTACACAGCGACTGTGATGGCTAGCGCAAAACGCGAGATTCTCGTCAAGCCATATCAGTTGTGAAGATAAAACTTTGCATACTGGGTGTCCCCTCAGCTCTCCCAACTACTAAGGCACCGATCCAATGGAGTTACTAGGGTGTATGGTGTAGGCGGTGAAGTCAGGATAAACAACATTAAGTGCTAGATTGGATGGGCTCATCCAGGCCGGAACGAGCTTCACGGACGCTGCTCCCCGTCTCAGCCATGTAGAAGCTGAAGACAAACGAACATGAAGTCAGATGCAGAGTTCACACTCCTTTTATGGACCAACCTATGCCCGTCTGCTCTACTGCCACAGCAAGCCAGACTACCACCCATACGTTGCCAAGAATGCCGCCCACCCTACGGCCAGAGATTCGACGCCATATCCGTTCAATGACGAAACCAAGCGCTTGGATTGTGAAGAAGAAGAACGTTGCCCAGCTCATAGGTTCGCCATCGGCGATAAGCATGATGCTTTCGACGAAGATTTCAGCTATGCAACGTTCTGACGAACATTCTCGGGATGGACTTACGAGTGTAATAAACCACTTGACATAAAAACTCCTAGCACAATACCAGCTCTCCCGAAGAAGAATCCAAGAGGATACCCACCTGTCACAAGAAAGGTGCGGCGAAGAATCTAACGAACATGTTGGGTCTGAGGATAACACAAGTGACTTCAAGACGTGTGCTTTACCTACCTGATGCCATTCAACTAGAGAAATTCGAAGGAATTTAGACGACGCTCTAGATGACAAGAAGGATGCAGGACGGACCACCCCAGAACGCATGCAAGCTTCTCGCGGTCCACGGTCGACCAAAGATCACTGGCCACTCGTCCGGAGCCATATCAAGTATAGCCACGCAGGAAAGTGCGATAATATGATACACAAAGGATAAGCCGGTGATTACCATCGTCGCAAGGAAGAATTTGATCACAGTTTTTTGAGGCCAGTCGAGTTGCCGAAAATCGATCTCTTCCATAACAATTGAATAGATTTCTGGGCTTCTGATAAAATAGCTGTTGGTAAAGTCGAAAACCAGGAAGTTGGGGATGATGTAGTGGGTCAACGTCCGCAGCATCCAGGCGGTGCGGTCGTTCAATGGCCGCCAGTCCCGTGATAGCTTCACACCACGTCCGAACTCGTATTTGACTCCGCGTACTGTGAAAGCGAGATCTGCCGTGTCGGCGATGGTAGCTTGGATGGTCTCCTGTTTGCCAGTTTTTCGTAGACTTCCCAACGTAGCCTCGTCGATCCGTTTTGCTCCTTCTGGAGAGTATCCTAGTTCAAGCATTCGGATCGCTACTTGAATACCTGCCATTGCTTTAGAGCAGAGCAGTGTCAGTTCCTTTTCGACGCTGCATACAAAGTAAGGCGAGGGTCACGCACTGAGAAAGACGTTGAATGGCAGCTCTTTTGGAGGCGCCCATCGTACAGCAGCCATGAGCAAAAGTTGAATGGGAGCAAAAAGCAGAGCCAGGACTAATCGGTAAGGGCGTGTCCCAGGACGCCTTGCTAGATAGCATACTATGGCAAATGGTGTTGCGACAGTTACGAGTGCTACATAGTGAAACATCGTGGCTTCTGCACGAGTCAACTGAGATGGTGCCTGCAGCCACGAGAGGATGTCCCAGTAAGGTTGAAGAAGCGCGATTAGAGGCATTGTAGAGTATGTATGAGTATAGTTTGTGTCATTCCGGCTCATAGTGTTGCCGAGGGGTTAGTGGTTGGTGGTGCAGTGCCGGGCTTCTCGGCTGACCCCGTTTAACTTTTGCACTTCGATCAAACTACAGTTCACAACTTTTGAAAGAACGGTGAACGATGGCCGAACATGGATGACACAGCGGGGGAATAGTCTATTCGGACTGAAAGATAATAAAGATACAAAGAGAAGAGAGGGGAGGTGAAGCAGCCAAGCCTTTTACAAGCCTTTACAGTCTAGGTCAACAAGACCAAGCCCAAAGATAAATACCACACAAGACTACCACCATCGAATCTCCGTCCAGACCAAAGGTAGGAACACAATCGCTGCTGTATATATCTGTGCAATAAGCCTTGGAGTGAGCACATCATCGTTTTCGAGGGAACTCGCGGGTCCAAGCTTACTGCTGCGATGCCACGGAAGAGAAGCGCCGGATACTCGTCAACCGAAGGAGGATGCATCGATGGTTTGGACACGGCCGAGTCTGAGTGAGCGTCATCGTCTTCGGAAGGCTGTGTTGTAAGCCGGGGTGTGGTGAAGAGGCAATAAACGGAGTAGAACGCGACACTAAAGAAGTGGTTGGCGAGCAGGAGTGGCCTGGGTGCCAAACTACAAGTGAGAAACAGCGCATGAGTGTGTTGTTCCTTATAGACGCGTTAGAGCTTACCCTGCAAGCAAAGACACAGGTCCTGTGATGCATTCACCCCCGCGTTCGAAGTATTTGATACATCCCTCGCGGAGCACATTCAAGTTCTCATCTGTAAGGAGAATTTTGTTGGCATGCCTTACGCGGCATGACAGCCACCTAGGGGTGCTTACCTTCTGCGCCAAACAAATCATACAGCGCCACGCTCAAAATGTTGACGGTGCTGGCCAGCCCCTTCCTCTCCCAATGCAGATCTGTCAACAGTGGGGTAATCCGTTCCCAGTCTGCGAAGGGTCGTGATGGCGTTGCTCCAGCTTCCGAAGGCGTCTCACAAGCCTCGCTGATGAGAGGTTCCAGTAGCTTGCGTAGAATAACCACATCTGAGAGTGCGACGGTCATACCACCTGAGTGTCATACGGTCGTCAGGATCCTCTTTCAGAAAATGCAAACCAATGAGCTCTCACCGCCTGTCAAAGGGTGCCGCATATTCCAGGCGTCGCCAATTAGAATTGCGCCGGCTTTATGATTCTTGGAACCTTGTAGCGACGCGGGGAGGAATGAATTGGGCATGCTTTTAGGTTTGCCTTTGGCCATGCAGTCGAGGATAGGTTCCCTTAGGTTTTCGGGTAAGAATGGAATGATGCTCTTCTTGACGTAGGCCTGAAAATACTTTCGAGTAAGTGGTATGCCTCTATAATGATAAGAGCGGATGACCATACGAACAGGAACGTCCTTTGGTAGGCCGCCTTGCACGTCGACTAGCATACGCGTCTCATGGGTTCCGATTTGATAGAGAAGTAGTGGGCCGGTCCCTGGTATCAGAACAACAGTCCCATGTTTCGGTATCGGAAGTGTCACGTCCTCTAAGACGAATCCAACGAAATGCGACTTGAGCTTAGGCTCGCGGAGCGACGCGCCTAGAACCTGAGAGCGGAACTTCGAGGACCATCCATCTGCCATAAACACAATGTCGGCGTAGAACTCGGACGCGACTGGCGATGCACCCAAATCCTTTCTCGTCGCCTTGACTCCAACTACTTTTCCGGTTTCCGCGTCCTCGATGACATCCGACACCGTAGCCTCGATGAGCTGGACCCCTCTTGCTGTCCTAGCGCGGTCCCTGAGGCTCATGACAAACCGACCATGGTGAAACGACCGGCCTTCCGCCTTGTCGGGGTACGGAATATGTATGGTCGTGCCTTTATATAACACAGCGTAACCAAAGGTGGAGATGGCGTCGATGTTTTCGACACAGTCCTCAAGTCCAAGTTCGCGTAGCGCATTCATTCCGCCGGGCTGGAGGAGCTCCCCTACAATCCGATTCGGTTCTGCGAGAGACCGGTCTAACAAGGCAATACGAAGGGGCGGAGATGATTTAGAGGGTAGTGAGGCAAGTGCGCATGCGAGTGCTGGCCCGGCGATGCCTGCGCCGACAATGATCACGTCGAAGGTGTTGCTGGCGGGCTGGATATTGATCGAATTTTTTTGAACGCCAACTCATCGATGGAAAAGGGCATTCTAGACTCACCACTGAACTAGTCGACATAATGAATGCGGTGGTTGTAAGAAAGAAAGTGGTATGGAAAGTGTTAATCGTACCATTCTGGATTGGACCAGACTTTTTGCGAACATTGGACCCTGATCACGCATCAAGACTCTTCTATTCGACTGTCGGCGACTCGGCACAGAATGCCACCACAGTCAACGCCTTGTTAACCAATCGGACGGACTGGCTATCGGATGGAGCAGCCGCGGGTGCAAGGTCCACACCGTCACCCGTCGTGGAGCCCCAGCGGTCTCGTTGCTCCGCTGGGCCATACCTGCTGCTCTGGTCTGGGATCTGCTCCAATTATTTTGACACCTTTCGCGTCTGACCCCGTCCAAGGTCACATGGGCACGATCTTGTATTATAAACTTGCGAAGGGGACGATGTTTTAACCAACACCTTGTTTAAGCTCCATCACCAATTCAAAGGTGGTGTTGATTCAACTGTTTATTTCTGTCAAACCTCGGTCTGTGCCTGGCACGTTCAGTGGCTTGGATTTTATGAGACGATCGGTTGGCATGCATACTACATCAACCTTTCATAATTATTACCGATTGATGCGGACCCCTAATTTACGCTTATACAACGACCCACTCAATTGAGCAGTGATCGGCGGAAACGCTCGTTTGAGGTCGGACTGACCCCCTGTACCTTACCGATGACAATCATCGCCTGGGCATTATAAAGAGAGGGGGTTGTCGTTGAAATGGGCACGCCTGTTCACCACTCCTTTTAAACCTTCCCCCCCTCCCGTCGTCGATAAGCCATGACATCGATTGTCGAAGCTGTCGCGACGAATTTTCCTCAGTACACGGACCATCCCAATCAGGGTCCCGGAATGGTGTATCCGAATCATGGGTTTCAGTTGTTGTCAGCCGCTGTGACACTCGTCGGTATGAAGGTCCTGCGTCCCATTGAGCGATAATCGTTACTGATTATTTGTCTCAATTAATCCAGGTTTGACTGTGCTCACGTACTGCTTTGCGAGAAGGAGCGACTACGAAGGCATCTGGACCTTCAAGGGTATTCGGGATCTACCTTGGGCGAGGCTTTGTGTGATACTGATTTTCCTCGACTCGTATGTTTACTCTCTACCACATCACCTGTTGATGATCAGATGAGCTGATTCCACCAAATATACCTAAAGCTGGGCGTTCATTTTCTGTGCCGGACTTCTCATACATGGCGCGGGTCTCTCCACAGATGTTCTTCATTGCTCCCTCGCCATCTTCTCCTGCATCCTCGTAAATTGGTATCTCATTTTTTTGATGCGGACAACTAGCTGATTCCATCCGTCTTTTGATTCTCTAGCTTTATGCAGTCAGCAAGCTCCTCATTTATATGTTCCTCATCGAGAAGGTCTACATTGTCTGGGTTCCATACGGGTCTGGCAAGGCCACCGCACGTCTTAAGACTCCAGTATTTGTCGTGTGCATGTGCATGCTCGCGCCGTTGTTTCTCATCATTGGCATTCTCATTTGGGGTGCGCATTCGTCGGTTTCCGATTCTATCGTGCATTGTCCTTTTTACTAATGCGTTACTTGTGATCGATAGGAAGGATCGCCGTACTCCGGAGTCATGACCAAGTCTGCATTATTGGGCTTAAGCAGGCTGCCAGCCTGGCGCTCCTGTGCTACGATCTATTCATGACGGTCGCCCTCACCGTTCTCTTCGTCTGGCCGCTGTTCGCTGGTAAAGTCGGAGCTCGTGTAAGGAAAGTCGCATCGAGGACACTAGTGTAAGTATCTCAGATTCCAACACACCTACTCCTCTACTGACGGATCACCTACCAGTGCTTCTTTGGTCGCCCTGACCACTTCCTGCATCAACATCACTGTATTAACGTTACTGCATGGCAAGGAGCTAGGATGGGTGTGCTTGTCCAGCTGTGGGTCGGATGTGAGCTCATCTACGTTGGTTGCACTGCTGGTAATACTATCTGATAAGTCGTTTGAACTTCTCAGGTTACCATCAATGCCATCGCCATCTACTGGGTCACCGCCGCGTCTCACGTCCCTCGACCACTGAAAGACACCCCTCCCGCTCTCAATGTTGCAGGCCACTCGACAAAGAGCAACGAAAATATGTACAGCCCCGCTATCCGCCAATCTCAGTCTCAATATCTCGGTTCACATGCCACCAATGACGGATCTGCCGTACCTCCGGGCACTCCTGCGGGGCGCACCACGCGCTTCGCACCTAGCGTGAAGAGTGTCGGTGCTAGCGTTGAAGATGGCTCATCGGTGGGCTCATCCTCGAAGCGGAGGATTGATGGAGGGAAGAATCGTGGTTGGTTTGGTGGGATTTTGGGTGCGGTTCGCGGTAAAGATCAACGTGGACTGGAGGAACATTCGATGAGCGTCCAGGTACGATCCTTGTCCCGTCTGGCTTTTTTGTGATGGAGGCTAAAGCGCTTACGTCTTGTTTCGTTTATTGCAGGTGACTGTCACGACCGAGCATCCGATGCCTCGTTTGGACGAAGAGTCAAAGTATCCTCCGAGCGAATGCAGCCGTGACGACGACCTCGAGTACAACCGTGACGATTCAATCAAAGCCTCTCCCGTCTAAACACAACCGAGACATTTGTACAAAACCAACTGTGATTTGCCCCGCTTTTACCGCCGATACCCCTGCCAGTTTCCTTCCTCGACTTTTATTCAGGGCTAAATGCTCGTGTGAACTTCACGTTCACCCCTTCCCTCAGTTTCATTCCTTTTCGTGGATATGTGTTTTCGGACGTTTGATGGATCATTCAACAGGGTTACTTGATCCAAGCTGTTTCTTTCTCTCATACTTTGGTTCATCGGTTGAAGCAGGCTCTGATTTGTGCCTCAATTGAACAGTGAATCGATGTCAACCAGGTTCGGACACTGGCCCTTCGTGCCTCATTTTACATTAGAACCTACTCTAAACACGCGCTGCCCCTGAGAGACTGACTTTGTGCGTCATTCCTTTCCCGTCACTCCCGCCACTCTCGCGATTATAGTGATCTACTTTTCGTACGTCATCTCGTAATGAAGGCGTGGTGATCGAAGGCACGCAAGCTAAGAAGAGCCAGCTCAAACGTCGTGTTTCTGCCAAGTGACTAAAACCATTTAGTTTCAGAAAGGAGCGGCTCCGTCGCCAAACCCTGGGACTCGGTTCTCGTAAAAACAACGTTGCTCGGTCGCTACTGAGTCTAGCTTTTATAAAGGGGGAAGTTTGTCATTGAAATGCCACCCTCCCCTTCTTTTTTAAAGCCCCCTCCCCTCTTCTCCTCTCACTGTCGATAAGTCATGTCGACGATTGTCGAAGCTGTCGTTACAAATTTTCCTCAGTACACGGAGCATCCCAGCCAGGGTCCCGGAACAGTGTACCCCAATCATGGGTTCCAGTTGCTCTCTACCGCTGTGACGCTTGTAGGTAAGAAGGCTCCACATCACACGTCCCCTCGAATGATAGTGAATATTAATTACTATGCCTCGATTTCTTTAGGTTTGACTGTGCTCACATACTGCTTTGCGCGGAGGAGTGACTATGAAGGCGTGTGGACCTTCAGAGGTCTTCAGGATCTACCGTGGGCGAGGCTCTGCGTGATGTTGATTTTCTTTGACTCGTATGTTACTTGCGCTGTTGACGATGGACTACTTCTAACGAATATACTGCGCTTCTTAGCTGGGCATTCATTTTCTGTTCTGGACTTCTCATACACGGCGCGGGTCTCTCCGCCGACGTCACTCATTGCTCTCTCGCCATCTTCTCCTGTATCTTCGTAAATCGCTATCCTACTCGTTGATGCGGATACGAAGCTAATTCTTTCCTTCCGCTGGTTTTCTAGCTTTATGCGATCAGCAAACTTCTTATTTACCTATTCCTCATCGAGAAGGTCTACATCGTCTGGGCTCCATACGGGTCTGGCAAGGCTACTGCACGGCTCAAGACTCCAGTTTTCATCGCATGCATGTGCATGCTCGCCCCACTGTTTCTCATTCTCGGCGTCCTCATTTGGGGTACGCATTTGTCGGTTGCCGATTATGATATGTCGCTGATGATGCGACCAACAGGAAGGATCGCTGTACTGCGAAGCGATGACCAGGTCTGCGTCATTGGACTGAGGCGGGCTGCTAGTCTGTCGCTCCTATGCTACGACCTATTTATGACGGTCGTCCTCACCAGCCTCTTCGTCTGGCCGCTGTTCACCGGCAAAGTCGGAATTCGATTGAGGAAGGTCGCATCAAGGACACTCATGTACGTTACTCAGATGCCGATGCACCTGCCTCTATATTGATGGGTCACGTCCCACCAGTGCTTCTTTGGTCGCCCTGACCACTTCCTGCATCAATGTCGTTGTACTGACGTTGCTGCATGGCAAGGAGTTGGGATGGGTGTGTTTGGGTAGCTGTGGGACGGATGTGAGCTTGTCTACGTTGATCCATCTGCTGGTGATGTTATTTAACAAGTCGTTTTGGTCGTCTTAGGTCACCATCAATGCTATCGCCATCTACTGGGTCACTGATGGGTGTCAAGCCCCTCGACTACTGAAGGAAACCCCTCCGACTTCCGGTGTTACAGGCCATTCAACGAAGAGCGCCGACAACATACATAGTCCCGCCATGCGCCCATCTCTATATCTCGGTCCAAATTCTATCAATGACGCATCTGTGGTGCCTGCGGGCGTTGTTTCGGGACGCACGACGCGCTTCGCCCCGAGCCTTAGGAGTGTAAGTGTCATCGGTGGAGATGGGACATCTGCGCCGTCGTCGTCGACGCGGAGGATTGATGGAGGGAGAAATGGTGGTTGGTTCAGTGCGTTTTTTAGCGCGATTCGTGGTAGCGATCAACGAGGACCAGAGGAGCATACGATGAGCATCCAGGTGCGACTCTTGTCCTGCCTGTTTTTCAATGAGATGCCAAGGTGATTACGAGGCTGATACCTTTCGTTGCAGGTGACCGTTACGACTGAGCATCCGATCCACGGAGAATCTAAGTACCCTCCGAGCGAAGTCAGCCACGACGACCTCGAGTACACCCGCGAGGATTATATGGCCAAGGCCTCTCCTGTCTAAACACTGCCACCAATCTCACCAACCAAGCCTTTTGTACAAAACTGACTGTGCTTCGCCCGCTATTACCCCGATACACATGCTAGTTCCCTTCAAAGATCATCAACATTTATCCCTCAGGGCCAAATGCTCATGTGGTCTTCACGGTTACCCTTTCTCTAATTCTTCCAACGGCACAATCTTTTTTCTTTGATGCATATTTTTGGGGCGTTCATCGCCTTGAGGGTGGTTTTCACTTGTACTTATTTTTTAAATCACGCCATTGTTGGACCAGAATTCATGTAGATCTCTTAGCTTGCAGGTCCTGAATGCAGTGTCCCGGTGCGGAACGGTTCGGCTCTCACCCCCACGGGGCTATTTCGGCATCCTCCTTCGTACATTCTCGGCTGCTTCACTGTATGTCAAGCGGTAACAGCAACCCGAATGCATATAAGTGAAACCACTCGCGTATGAGTATATGACCTCTAGCTACCTCTTTTCTCTTTTATTTCTCTTCCTTTCCTCGTCTTTCCCCTTCCAAGATAGCCTTGCGTCTTTGAGGCACCCGTAGCATCATCCCCATCACATATCGCCCTCCCACTTGCAGCCTATCCGCCTCGTTTATAATCATTGAGATCGAAACACACGTTGCGTCAAGTATCCAGCCACACACTCTCCTTGCGACTTCGATATTCCTCGGCTAATCCACGCACTACGCGCCCCCACCTCGCCTACGCTTGAAAATCTGCGCTCTGAATCCACCCACACCCATCGCCTGTTGCTCGCCTTGATCGTTTAACTATGCGCGGAGTTCTCGCTGCAGCTGTCCTATCGTTGGTGACAGCGACAGTGGCACTGCCGTCTGAAGCACCGAAATACAAGCACCTGGAACCTAGACAGGTTGTTACTACGTCACAGTTACTACGTGAGTGGTCTATGCCTATTCTTGTACTGCGGTGTCAGCCACAGGTTCAAGCCCTGATATTACAATACTGACTGAAGGGTCTATACAGCCGCGTATGACTTCATAATCGTTGGAGGTGGACTAGCCGGTCTAGTGATCGCCTCTCGTCTCACTGAGAATAGCAATATCAGTGTTCTTGTGATTGAAGCCGGAGACACCGGTGCAGCCGTCCAATCTCGCATCTCGACACCGACAGATGCCTACTTCAATGGTCTCCTCGGAAGTTCCTACGAGTAACTATATTAATCCCAATTCATTCTCACACTGCCGCTGATCCTTTATTTTACTCCTCAGCTGGCAGTACACTACAGCACCACAAGTCAACGTGAACAACAGGAGCTTGGCATGGCCCAGAGGAAAGCTTCTTGGAGGAAGCTCGGCTGTCAACGGGATGTACCTTGTGAGGCCAAGCTCAATCGAGATGGACAACTGGATGTACCTACAAGACGGTGCACCTGGTGCGGCCATCTGGGGATGGGACAATATGTTCGGTGCCATGAAGAAGGTATGTGCGTCGCGGAACAAGAAACCAAGCGCGCCAAACACTAACCCTACATCTTGCTCTTCTTCCGCAGTCAGAAGCCTTTACCCCTCCATCAGCGGCGATTCAATCGCAGGGCGCAATCCAGTTTGACCCCATATCGCATGGTACCACCGGCCCCCTCCACCAGTCGTATCCTGGCTTCCTCTTGGACATCGTCGGCGATTGGACCACGACTCTCAACAACATGGGAATTCTGCCCACCCCGGACTCGAATGGTGGTGAGGGTTGGGGAGCGTTCATCGCCACGTCATCCATCAATCCTTCCAATTGGACGCGTTCGTATTCACGTTCTGCATACATCGATCCATTGCCACCGAGGTCGAACTTGCATATCCTCGTGAATCAGACGGTAACACACATTCTTTGGACGACTGACAACGGCACACTGAAGGCGACTGGTGTGGAGTACGCGAATAATGGGTATCAAGCTAAGCCGTGGCCGACTGTCAATTGCAACAAGGAAGTCCTATTGGCTGCTGGTGCAGTAGGAAGCCCGCAGCTCCTGATGCAGTCGGGAGTAGGACCACAAGACAAACTGCAGGCTGTGGGAGTGCCAGTTCGTAAGTGATGTTTTCTGCGCCAGTGGATGGTTTCTCGCGCTGACAACCAGCCACTCCCTACAGAACACGCGCTGCCCGGAGTGGGACAACATGTGCAAGATCATATTGTCAGTGTTTTCCCAAACTGTATTTGTTCTTGCTTATCTGACGGCTGGATTCACAGAGCACACAAGTCGTCTTCACGACAAATGCCCAAACTGCTGCAACACTGTACAAATCCGGAGCTGATAATCCCGCCGTAAGTTCGCAAAAGCAATATATTGGTATTAATTGCTTACATTTGCCTTTACATGACCAATTAGGCGAATGGATCCTCCTCTCCGGTCCAGTCCTTTATCAACAACGCGATCGCCTATGCCAACATCACTGATCTTCTCGGAGATTACGCGCCGACGCTCCAACAGGAGATACTCGCCAACTTGACCGCGAACGTGAACTCTCGCTTCTTCAACCCGTCGACCGACCCGGCCGTCGCTGCTGGTTACAAAGCCATCTATAACGCAACGGCCGCCACAATGTTGACACCGATTGGCCAGGTGGAACTGCTCTTATCTTTGACTGGAACCTCGCAGGGTGGTGCATCGAGCTTTGCCGTCCAAGCGGCGCTGCAGCATCCGTTCAGTATGGGCCAAATGTGGATTGCGACTTCAAATCCATTTGATTATCCAGTAAGTCATCCGCCTTGCTTCGAGAGGTACAGACTCCTTGTTTCTTCTTTGTCCCTGACGGCAGTGTCTTCTTTTCATCCTTCTGGTGACAGATTATCGACCCGAACTACTTGTCCAATCAAGCAGGTAGATTTAAATCGATCGAGGAAGTCATCATCATCGTTTACTCACAACTCGCCTCTTGCTCCCTTCGTATCTAGATATCCTTTTGCTACGTGAAGGATTAAAGCTCGCTCGAACCATTGGTCAGACCGCACCCTTGAACGGATCTGTGGTGACGGAAATAGTCCCTGGTTCCTCGGTGTCGACAGATGACCAGTGGGACGCATGGCTTAAGACAGTAAGTCACACCTCGTGATTGTATACTCGTTTCAAACAATGAATCAATGCGTCTATTGGTAGGTTATTGGCACAGAGTATCATCCATCCTGCACATGCGCCATGTTGCCTCTTTCCCTTGGTGGTGTGGTCGACCCATACCTGAAGGTGTATGGGACCGAGAACGTGAGGGTCGTGGATAGTTCTGTGTATCCGATTGAGTTTGCTGCACATGTGAGTTATATTATTCATAACCGTCTATCGAGGATTGGCTTGATGTTGCTCGCGTTGGACTTCCCTGGCACTTACCCTGTACTCCCACCTTCATAGCTGATGGCTCCAACCTACGGATTGGCCGAACAGGCAGCTGAGCTCATCTTGGCGCAATGGTATGGTGGATCCGGTCCTGGGGGCTACACTGCCCCTGCTGCATCTACGCAGGCAGTATCAACCAACTCTAGCTCCAGTACGGCTGCATCTTCCACTACCACGGTTAAGAAGTCAGGCGCGTCCCAACTTTACGCGATATCGACGTCAAATGTCCTCGCCATCGGATTAATTCCCGTCCTATCTGCTATCATCTCCTTATCCACATAACGCCCATGACTTATTCGCTTTCTTTCCATCTCTATACTGGACCATGTCTCTTTAAGGACTTTCCGCTTCTCTAACCCACCCCGCTCTTTTGTTGAAGGACACTCACTCAGTAGTTTATTCCTTCGATTGTTGCCTCATTCATGTTGTCACAAGTGACATTTCCCCCCACCCCCGCTCATTTATGAACTTTGTAGGATTGCATATCTCTTTGGAGTCGAAATAATGAGTATGTCGAGTCGCTGTTGTCAAAGGGTCCAGTCAATGAATGTGTACGCCACGCCAAATTACTAAGCAGCGTTTCACCAGGAAGAATGCCGGTAGTGCGTGTGTGAAACAGGGTCATGGTCACTGCGAAGATCAACCGTGCTAAAGTCGTTCCCTCCTACCAACATCGCAGCGTGGTGAAAGCATTTGAACCCGCATATCAGCCTTGCACCGTTGTCGACCCTCTTCAGGGCGAACCTGCTGACCTTATTACCCTGTACCAAATATTAGACTTCGCGGCAATCAAGTGGGCGATCCTTTGTATTAAAGGCCAATCAACAGAAAGCTCCCCTCGTACGTCAGACAACCCTCAGGAATCTCGCCTCGCCCATTATCAACCTACCTTGCACCGCCTGACGCGACCAACCTTTATTATAGTCACGGCCAGCCTCGTCCGAACCGATACCTTTCATCCCCACCCTCGAGACATGCAAGTACAACGACAAGACATTGCGACGACCGGAAGCGAGCGCACGTCGGGAGACAGAAATGGCGGAACTCAGGGCGATCTGACGCGTGTAACGACGAATAACTTCGAGACAAGGTTCATAGGCGAGCGGGCGAAGTCATGGTACCAGTATGATGGTGGGTCCGCATCCTCGTTGCTTGTCTTCGTAATCACAAAATATTGAAACCCTTCCTTTGGAATTGAAGTTGGTAAGTGTTATAGGGACTCAAAATATATTAGTCTTGCCTGTTCTAACCAATTCCGGCCACTAGTTTTCGAGCCAACTCCTGAGCGTCGGGACTTTAGAGCGCGCGCCATTGCCCATATCCAGGATGCGAACCCGCAAGTATTCAGTCAATCCCGAGGCTCCTATGATGGAAATGCAAACTTTTGTGAGCGATAATATCTTCCAATTAACTGTGCTGTTGATGCTAACTTCATTCTCAACAGATTCTATCATAGACCTCGGGCCGGTCTTGACGGTATGTAGGCTCCCAACACCTCAATCCGTCCGTGATCTGAATATTGGCCCCAGTACCCAAACGTCTTCCAGTCCAAAACCCCAACGAGCGTTAAGCTGACTAAAGTCGCGACCATCGAGCTGAGGTACGTTGCACCTACAGTGTCGGAGCATCTAACCCATCGCGTCTCCTACCCTATCCAGAGACCTCGAGAACTACGTTATGAGGAGGGAAAACATATCTGCCAGAGGTGCGTATGTGACCTGATACTCTATATGTCGCTCATATTACTACTCTTCTCCTGTCTTGCTGATAGGTCTCAACACTCTCACGCTGCTGGCCGTGCTCCTCAAGATGGGCCCGATGATGTGAGCCAATCGAGATGTCTAGACCTTACTTCAAGCAATGACTTATGTTTCATGTTTCTAGGAACCGACATGTGGCGAACAACCGATGCGTCTACAATCTCCAGGACGTCAAGAACCTTGGGCGCGGTCTGGAGGTCGTGCGGGGGTTTTATCAGTAAGTCTCGGATATTCTACTGGATTACCACGAGCTGATGAGAAAATCTGGTCGAATCAGGAGTCCTCGACCAGGCTGGGGCGCACTTTACATTAATGTCGACTTGACGGCAGGAGTGATGTAAGCCGTCCGCCCCATACCGACGGAGTTCGTCGCCCGATTCATGTTTTTATTACAGGTACAAAGCTGGTGACCTTACTAGCTTCTTACTCGAGTTCCTCAACGAACGCGATGTCCGAGCGTTATTCAACCTATCCCCGGAGCGAAAGCGAGAGATCAACCGCTACCTCAAGGGAATCGACCTTATCGGAAACCATCTACCAACTGGCCGGCCGCAACAATTCAAGAGACTTGATGAGAAGACTCCAACAACGTTCCGCTTCGAACAAAGCGGCGTTGAGATTAGCGTCACGGTAAGAATCTCTTACCACAAACATTTCTACCCTGCTTAACCCTGTTCGCCCACAGGAGTACTTTCAAAGGAGGTATAACAAAACACCCAATCCTAACCTCCCGTTGGTTGACATTGGAAGGAAGCGGATGTGGCCGCTTGACCAGTGCAAAATCCGAGCCGGGCAACTCCTGAAGAAGACTGTTAAGGTTCGCTTCATCTTCCTCCATGTTTTATATAATCTCACTAATTTTTTATCCCTAGATTACACCAGAACAAGTCAATACTGTTCTCGGATTCGCGACCCAACGTCCAGAGAAACGGCTGGAAGCTATCATAAGCGGTATTCAGAGAGTTAGTCGTATAATCCATGTCTTGATATAATATCTCTTATCTTTTCTGTTTAGGTTCTGGACTATGGTTCAGATTATATTCTCAACAGTGGGATTGATGTGAGGACGCAAAGTCCTGCTCTCAATGAGAGGGCTCGGATACTTCGCGCTCCGCACTTGCATTACGGGAATAATCAAGTAATGGTGAGTTTCGGAATCTTCGAGTACCTATTTCAACGCTGAGAAGTCGACGGGCTAGCAACCTGCACAGGGGAAGTGGAATATGTTACAGAAGCGATACAGCATGGCTGCGAGCCTAGGTGTTTGGCTCATTCGTGAGTTTATTATAATTATAGAATCTGTTACAAACTCAGTGGACTTCGCCTTCCAGTTGTCTTTGATACTAGATGGTATGGACAGGGTGATCGTGCACGTCAGTTCGCTGACGAGTTGTATAACACATGCGGAGCTGTTGGTGAGTACCCTTACTTCACTTCCGGAAAGCTCGATGACGTTGACATACTGGTCGTTAGGAATGGGTAAGTTACGCATACGTTCGATCATGGCAGTGCTTCAGCTCTCTCTTCACTTTCAGCGGTTCAACGTTGCTCGCTGGTTCAGGCGATCGGCCCAAACAATATCCAACAGGTCCGGTAGCTCTGTCATGATCCATCTCTGGCGAATGCTATACTAATCCCCCCCACCCTCTCAGGATATCGCTTCTGCCTGCGAACAAGCGGCGAAGAAAAGTGGGGCGAAGAGAATCGACCTCATCGTTTGCATCCTCCCTGCCAATTCACAGCCGATAAAGACAGCGATTAAGCGCTTTGGTGACATTCAACATGGAATTGCGACTCAGATCGTCATTGGCACGAAGCTGAAGCCGGCCGGGACAAACCCAAGTAACCAATACTGGTATGCTGTCGACACTTCCCCCAATTTGTTACTCGATATACTCACTCTCGCTCTTATACAGCAATAATCTTGCCCTAAAGTAAACCTCATTCCTCCACGAGGAGCGTTATATTGAATTCACCCTGTTTTCTAGGATCAATTCGAAACTCGGTGGCACGAACTGGATGTCCTCCAAAGACGCAGTTCCATTCCTGGCCCAGAGGGCGACCATGATCATTGGGATCGATACATCACATGGCGATACTGCGGGTGGGACTCAACCATCTGTCGCGGCTTTTGTTTCTTCTGTAGACTACGCGTGTTCCAAGTACGTCGGTCAGTGCCGGCTTCAAGGGTCCCGACAAGAGGTGGTCGACAGCGAGGCCTTAAGTGAAATGACCTCTGTAAGAGCGCTTACTATGCTGCTTATGACGGACAACCTGACGCGTTCTACTATAGCTTGCTTTGACGAAATACCGACTTTACCATGCCCACGCTCTAGGCGAGAAAACCCCAGTGCCACCGAGACAGATTCTTGTTTATCGGTGAGTCCGTGGAACCTGTTTTATAGACAACATGAGCTCATCATGGCGTGACAGTGACGGTGTCTCAGAGAGCCAATTTCAAGAAGTCATTGCAAATGAATACGAGGCAATCAAAGGCACGCATCCCATATCTTACTACACCATTTCAATAACCTCCATTGACTTTGCCTTTCAGCCGGTTTTAAGAGGGCTGGCGTTGTCGATGATTATTATCGGATCACCTTCATATCTGTCGGTATGTTATAGTCGCGTGGTCCCAGTCATTCTAAAGCAGACCTCTTATCACACATCTGTTATAGGCAAGAAGCACCATTTCCGTATGTTTCCAACCGGAAGAACCGATAATAGCGGCAACTGCCACTCAGGCACAGTGGTGGACACACAGGTTGTGAATCCCTGGATCAATGACTTCTACCTGTTGTCGTAAGTTTTCCTGTCATTACTATTTTCATATTTCATACTAAAAAGGTGCTATTCCTAGTCATGCAGGTCTTCTGGGTATGACCAATGAGTTTCTCAGGTGAATTTTTTCCCTCCTGACCCATTGCCTGTGGAGATAGGCACATCGCGACCAGCACACTACTCAGTGCTGGTCAATGACCTCCAGATGACAGTCGATCAGTACGTGTAGCCTGTTACATAGTTGAGTAATCCTCCACACAACTCATCATATGTCACATCACAGGCTACAATCGGTCTCATTTGCTCTCTGCCACTTGTTCACTCGGTCCACTCGAACAGTTTCAATACCTGCACCTGGTAAGTTAATCCGTGTAACATTGTTTCAATCTCAACTTGATCTCTACTTGAATTAGTCTACCATGCGGATCTTATTGCTGCTCGCTTGAGGTATCATATCCAGGACGATGAGCTCTTCAGCCCAGAGCACCGGGATTCCAGTGAATCCATCCGGGACCCTGAGGAATTGTTGATGCCCTGGAGAAAAGCATGGCAGCCAGTCCATCGGCATTTGGAGGATGTGAGTACTCACAGCGAGCCCCATTTGAAACTGAATACACTGACAAGTCTTGTTCTAGAAAATGTACTGGATGTGATGAATGTTGAACAAAACACTTCTCTCCTTATGACTAAAGACATATTCACACCATATGGGATTCACTCTTTGTACCTAGGAATATGATTCTATGTCATAATATCATTTATTTTGATGATAGTGTTGACGATGCCACCCTGGTTCACTGTCTTGGGCGCTCAAGATCCTCAGGCCCAAAGCTCAATGGAAGCAAGTCACCCATTGTGGTATACTGGATTGCACCTTTGCCATCGACACCAGCAGGATGCTCTGCTGTGTAATTGCCAGGCACCATCAGAATCGGCATGGAGAGCTGGCAAAACTCTCTCATGAACTGCCTACACATCCCACACGGCGAAATCGGCGTTGCAACATCGGTAGTGACTGCCAGGGCAAGGAAGGTCCGGACCCCTTCGCTCTGATACAGTGATGGTCAATTAATATGCTTTTCACACTATACATCTGTGGCACATACAGCAGCTTTCACGAGAGCGGTCCGTTCAGCGCATATTGTGCCGCCTATGATGAACATACATTCGCGTCAGGAATTTCAATCAGATTAAATGAATATTTGATACAAACCATATGAGGCATTCTCGATATTGCAACCCTTAATGATCTCCCCGGTTGCACTCAGGAAGGCGGCTCCAACCCGAAACTTAGAGTACGGCGAGTATGCGTATTCTCGTGCTAAGTGTTAGTCACGATCAGATAAATCCGATGTAGGCTTAGAGCGTCAAGATTGAGACCTTCAAAAGCTGCTTGGATAAGTTTTGCGCGCTCATCATTCGTTATCGGACGCGGTCCTACGGTAGCCATTAGGTGACAGGCAAGGGTTGGTTGGAAGGACAAGGAAGGGCGTAGAACGAAACCAATAATCTGCTTCAAGCGACCGCGATGCCTCCGTCTATGTCCGTTCTGCCTAGTTGAAATTACCATTTCTAATACCCAAAGGGCGTCTTCTTTCATAAATCGCCCAATCGGTCCTACAAGCGCGTCCAGTTATCTCTTCTCGTCACTTTGACTGTTCATACGCGAAATGGGGAAAAAGAAAGCAGGGAAGAAGGCTGGCGGAGGCACTGGAGGGTCGAATGTGCAGTGAGTCCTGAGACTGGTCCAATCACGCAACCCTCGGCCTGCGAGAACGATAGGAGAAACTGATGTGCCCGTGATGTTCGCCTCTCTATTCACAGGAACGGCGAGGCTTCTAGTACACCTCCAGCGCCGATGGCCTCCACACAGGCGTCTGCCCCCTCCGCCTCTACTTCCACTCCACCACTTACCCCACTCGCCAATGGTAGCTCGGCTGCGAATGGTGCGCCCGCCCAGCCATCAAGGAGCAATTCATCATTTGCTACTGCTACCACCGAAGTCCCGAAGGAGGTGCCAAAATCCGATGACAAGGGGCGCGCCGAGCCAACGACTGATCCAGAGCAGCTAAAGGAACAGGGCAATTTCTACTTCAAGGAGAAGGAGTTTGATATCGCCATTGATCTGTACACACAGGCAATAGGTATTTATTCCGTGGCATTATTTCGTTGAGCGATTACTCACTCTGAATGATTGGTATCCTTGAAGCTCAGCGACCCGATCCGACGTACTATACGAACAGAGCAGCTGCTCAAATGTCCACCAAGCGCTTCAAGCAGGCCTTGGAAGACTGTAACATCGCCATGACACTACAGAGTGAATCACCTTCCTCCAAAACATTAGCACGGACTGCGAAGTGTCACGTCGCCCTCGGTGACCCAGCATCCGCCCTTCGATATGCCCAACAAGCGCTCGACCTTGACCCGGGGAACAAGGCCGTCTTTGCGACGAAGGCTATGGCCGACCAGATGCAGAATTATTTAGACCGAAGTCGGAACAGCTACAAGAGAAAGGACTGGAGGGAAGCGAAGTGGTTGTTAGAGCAGGCCATGGCAGCGTGCGAAGGCGACTATCCAATGCAATGGAGGGTCTGGCGGGTAGAAATGGAGATTGCAAGAAAGAACTGGGATGAGGCTGCGAGTCTGGCTGCGTAAGTGATCTGTGAACAGTGCAGTAAAGACGGGGGCTAAGTCAACCCCTCCCTTTCTTTTCAGTGGGGCCCTCCGACAGGATACTAATTCACCCGATGCGTTGGCGGTTCGAGCTCTCGTTCTCTTCCTCACGAACCAGATTCAGCCAGCTATAGACCACTTGAGAGCCGCCCTACGGTCCGATCAGGAACATTCGCAGGCTCGCGCTTTACTCAGGCGGGTCAAGGATGTAGAAAGAACCAAGGAGGAGGGTAATTCGGCGTTCAAAGTTGGGAAATGGCCCGAAGCTGTGGCCAAGTGGACAGACACACTGGGCATGTGCGTAAATTTTGGAACTTCGTTCCTCATTTCTCAGATCTGATCACACTTTGTATCGTATAGTATTGGCGCTAACGATGAAGAAGGCGGCGGGGGGCAGATTCGGGCAATCCTGTTGTCCAATCGAGCAACGACCCTACTGAAGGTATTTATAGAGGCTAATTATTTCTTAAGCTCGATTGGCTCACAAATACACATGACCATAGATGAAGAAGCTAGAGGAAGCCTTAGAAGACACTCTCGTGGCTCTAGAATTACAGCCCAGCAATTTCAAGGCGCTCCGCACCCAGGGTCGGATTCGGATGGCTCAGGAGGAGTATGAAGAGGCTGTCAGGGACTTCAAGCGCGCCCAGGAAGCCTGCTCTTCTTCAGACGAAGGCGGTTCAGCTGATATGAAGAGTATCGCGGACGAGTTGAGGAAGGCAGAAGTTGCGTTGAAGAGGAGCAAGGAGAAAGACTACTACAAGATTCTAAAGTAAGCCTTTCCCGTTTCTTTTGTGGACCTTGTGTTGATTACCGCATTACGCGTTGCAGTGTCGCTCGTGATGCTACCGACGCAGAGATCAAGAAAGCATACAGGAGGGAGAGTTTGTTACATCACCCCGACAAGGTAATGAAACATCTTGCTACTGTCTCCTTCTGGCCGTACTCATTATCCGGGTTCTATTTCTTCCAGGGTGGAAACGAAGAGCAATTTAAGCTTGTGGTCGAAGCAAATACTGTCCTGTCGGATCCGCAACGCCGAGCCCGATATGATGCAGGAGAAGATGAAGATGGTATGATGGATGGAGGTGGGGCCGGCATGCATGGTAATGTGGACCTCAGTGATATTTTATTCGCAATGGGCGGAGGTGGTCCATTTGGTGGGGGAGGATTTGGTGGCGGTCGGCGTCCTGGTGGTGGTTTCCATAGCCATGGCGGGCCTTCATTCAGTTTCTAGGCTGGTTCTTGCTGCTGTCATGTACATCTCCTTCCTGGTTGTTGCATCTAATCGCGTGTTTTCGGTGTTGTCATTTTCACGAATGGTTCCGTTTGTGTGTGACACGCACAAGTTTCGCGGTCGGTTCGGTCATGATCGCGATTTCCAATAACCACCATCAGCCCCACACGACTTCGCTACATGTCCACTACTACTTCTTCGCCACTATGGGAGACGCATGTGCCGGCACCTATGACACCGGTTGAGATGCCTGCGTCCCCATCGTCCGACACTGGTGGCGACGAGCCTATGCAGCCGACGCTTGAGGCTCACAACGTTACTGTCGTCTCCCCGTATACACCTGCGCCCTCCCCTCAGCCCTTTATCTCGCCACCAGCGAGCCAAGTGGGGGAGAGGCCAATAGAAAATCGTCCAGCTTTTTCGCGGAAGCCCAATAGGGGTCCGTCGTCGTCTTCAGCATCCGACGAACAGTCGGAGATCCTTCACTCCATTCGAAACTACTTCAACACCCTCACCCCTTCCAATCGCAAACGCATCTTGGGCGACCTCCTATCCGAATGTGATATCGACCAACTGGTCTACGTCTCTAACGCCATCGCGCCTCGACTCAAGAGGGACTTCTTACGAGATCTTCCGGTGGAGATAGCACTTCACGTCCTCAGCTTCATCGATGACCCACGCACCTTATCTCGCTGTTGCGGCGTGTCGAGGTTCTGGAAGATCATGCTCACGGACGAGTACACGTGGAAGGTCATGTGTCTTAAACACAACTTTGGAACTGGGATGCGGGAGGCTTATAGGAGTGTTCTGGATGGGAATTTGACATGGGAGGCGAAACGAGTCATGACGATGCGCTCGCAGACCGCGGTGACGGATGCGTTGAGCTCGGCTATGGAGACGAAGATGAGGCTGGAGGATGAGGGGATCTCTCCTGATGCTGGGGGTGGCTTACGGTCACCGTTTTTCACCAATAGCCCCGACAACTCGTTCGGTTTCCGCAGGCTCAGCGTGGATCATTCTCCTGGAGGATTGGCGAGTCGGTTAGAGCGGCCTATGAGCGAGAGCAGGCGGGCAGGAAAGGCAGTCGCTACCAAACCCCGTACACTTATGCTACCGGCAAAAGTGGAGGAACAGTTCTCCTTCCAAAAGTACTTCAAGCTGGCATATCTATCAGGTACCGTGCTTTATTGAACTTATGCGAAAGACTGCCTTCTAACATTTTGCTGCAGAGGCAAACTGGCGACGCGGGGGTCGTGTTCTCAAATCCCATACTGGCGCAGACGACGGCGTAGTGACATCCGTTGCCATGAACGATGAGTGGATTGTTGCAGGTCTCGTCAATCACCGTATCCATGTGTTCTCAGCCGAGACCGGCGCACATGTCCGAACGCTCGTTGGGCACACCCAGGGCGTATGGTGTTTGGCCCTGGTCACAAAAGGCGGCTCAGAGAGGTCTGGATCGCGTGCTGGAGTACCTACCAACTCTCGAGTGAAGATGCGATACGCCGAATCGAACTCCTCTAGCAGATCCCAGGCCGCTCCTTCTGGGTCGGGGACACCGCCCTATGCGTCAGAAGGTGGTGGGTCTGAAAGCGGCGGTTATCAGAACGCCGCTGGTGTTGGACTTGGTTTTCCAGGGTTGGGAATGGGGACATCGTTCCCGCAGGAGGGTGTGTTGCCGAGGTTCGGACCGCATCTACGGCCAACGGATGTGTGCAATGCGAGTGTGGGTTGGGGGCAAGCGAGTTCGCTCGTCGTATCCGGAGGCTGCGATCGGGAGCTTAAAGTGTGGGACGTCACAACTGGGTGAGTTCGATTTGCTCGAGCTATATGCATGGTGGGATCTGTTCTGATGGTCGTTACAGTTACTGCCTACACTCGCTCAAGGGCCACTCATCGACGATCCGTTGTCTGAAAGTTCTGGATGGTCGGCCGATTGTTGTGTCAGGCTCTCGCGATACCACACTTCGTGTTTGGGATATTCAAAAGGGTCAATGTCTGTTCTTGCTATCTGGCCATACGCACAGCGTGAGGTGCTTGGACGTCGCCGGAAATATTGCAGTCAGCGGAAGCTACGACGGCACTGCAAGGGTGAGTTCAATCATTCAGTGCTCTTTCGACCATCTAAACGTCTAATCGTTGTTTCCATTGACAGATGTGGAACGTGGATACTGGGGAATGCCTTCGCGTATTCGAAGGTCATTACCATCAGATCTACGCAGTTGCCTTTGACGGCATCCGCGTAGCGACTGGCAGTCTGGACTCGACAATCCGGATATGGTCTCCAGAAACTGGGTAAGCGACAAGTTATAAAGCGCGCCTAAACATGCCTGATGTTTGTCCTATTTTTAGCGTCTGCACAGCATTGCTCCAAGGCCACACATCGTTGGTTGGACAGCTCCAGCTCAGCGACGACGTGATCGTCTCCGGCGGCTCTGATGGCCGAGTGATCATCTTCTCCCTCAAGACGTTCGAAACGATGTATCGCCTCTGCGCCCACGATAATTCGGTGACGTGTCTGCAGTTCGACGATCGGTTCCTCATCACTGGTGGCAATGATGGTCATGTCAAGCTATTCGAGGTCGGTTCGGGTGCGCCGATTCGAGAGTTGACGGAGCCGTGCGAGGCGGTATGGAGGGTCATGTTCAGGAAGGACAAGTGCGTGATCATGTGTAAGAGGGGAGGGAAGACTGTCATGGAGATCCTCAGCTTCCGACCCCAGGAGGAGATGTTGTGATCGCAACAAGTGCATTGGTTTGTTTTTTGGTCTTTTTCGCACCACATTTTGGTTTCACTTGAACACTACCTTACCATTGGTTTCTGTGCTGTCCCTGCGCTTTTTTTCCCCTCCCTTTTCCATCCCTTTTTTGGATCTCTCATGTCAATCTTGCTTCCTTTTTTCTTCATGGTCAACCTTCCTCATATCTTGCATTTTCTGGAATCAACCTCCTCATCATGAATCGTCATATATCTTTGTACACTCAATTGAATCGTTTTCGGATCTTTGTCTTGACGCGCATTTTCTGTGTTTCGATGGGTGTGGTCATTCGTCCAGGGTTGAGTGCAATGGGAGCACCCATTGTCGTTCCAGATGGTAGGTGGAAAGCCACTTGCGGCCTTCTGTGGGTACAGTCGACCCTTGGTTTAAATGAAGAGCGATTCAGTGCGAGCATGGAAGGTGCTTTGGATAACGATAACGTCAATGAGTCTATTGCCTTCCATCTTCCCATCTGTTGAGTATTGACTTGCCAAGACTGCAGCCATTCCCAGCCTTGCCCGTAGGCCTCCGAGCGTTAACGACATCGATGTGTCAAGGACCTTTTGATCCCCATGGGTGACTTGTTTGTGGTGTAGGATGTCGAGCAAGCCGCATGGTCAAGGTGCCGAATCACCCCAGTAGATATCGAAAGGATGATGGAGAGTCCAAGAACCACGGCAATAGAAAAAGTCCATTATCAAGAACGATAAAGCTGCAAGAGGCCTCTTCTCGAAGGGAATCCCACCGGATGGTGCTCCAACAGAGTCAGTTGAACCCTGGCCGCTGCTCTCGCCGAATGGAATGGCGGTGATTGGGCAAGAACACTACTGACGTTTGGTAATGGCCTCCCAACGCACCGCGCTAGGGAAACTAATATACGTCAGAGTGGAAGCACACCAATCCGGGGTTCGATGATAGCCTGTTCGCAGAAGTTGGGGGTCCAGGCACGAAGCACCAATGTTCCTCCGAACGCCTCATTCTGGGGTCGGTTCACAGTCATCGATGGTGGACACAAAAGCGGGCAGAAATCATGGTCGGAGTGATTGCAAAGGTTCTCTATGACGATAAAGCGCTCAGCTTGCGTGTGGTGGAGTGGAAGAAGCGATCGGTTAGGGAATTGGGTGCCTCAATTACCGGTTCGCCGGTTTCCGGAAACTTACCCATGGCAGCCTCGGTCCTCGTGGTGGCTTGTATCCGTCGTAATCAGCGAATAAGAACTTGCGTTTATAGATTAGGGAAACCCGTGCATGTGAAGCGAGGCTTCTTCATCTGGGCAGTGTGCCGCTTCAAATTGAGCGCGCGCGAAGAACGTTGTGTTCTTACTTTCACCCTCCTTCCCCCCTCCCTCCTCCTTCACCCTCTCCAACGACCTCTGAGTATGATGATCAACCCCGTCTCAACGATTGTAGGCATCTTGAGCCTCGCGGCAGGACAGCTTGCCATCCTCCTCGATAACGTCCTGTTCGAGATCCGAATTCGCGCGCAGGACTCGTTTTACTTGGTATGTACTGCTGCATTCGGCGTGTTGAGACGAATCGGTTGTTGATGGTCAACCTGTACCGGAATCTGTTCTATAGCTTGTAGGCTACCTCCTTCCTTATCGCCCCAAGGGTAAGGTTATCAAACCTGGGCGTCCTGGACATGCTGGGATGTGGCCACAGTACATTCCCCCTTCGAACACTGATTCCCGAGGACCTTGCCCCGGGTAAGTTGGGGAACATCAATCGATGAAAACAAACCATCGCTGACTTTCAAAACCTAACCTTCTTAGACTCAACGCGCTTGCAAATCATGGTATGCCTTCGAGTCCTTTTGACGCATGACAAATAATCTAACATAATGTCTTCCACTTAGGCATTCTCCCCCGCAATGGTCGTCAAGTCACATTCAAGATGTTCATGGATGCCGTCACGTCGTCGTACAACTTTGCGCCCACTCTCGCCGAGGTCCTCACCCGGTCAGCGCAGGTGTTCGATCAGGGTAGGGGATACATTAACTTGAGCGACTTGAACGCTCAAATGGTTAGTATATTCCCTAACCCCCCCCCAAAATATATCTCCTTGTAAAACGATGCTGATTGGATTATTTGATATATTTTTTTTGTGTTGCATCGATTTTTTTTTAGGTCATCCAACACGACGCCTCATTCACCCGTACGTTTCTTTCTTCATCTCTCCCTCCAACCCTTTACATTTACTCATAATCCGCGGCTTTACCTAACAGGTCCCGACGTCGCCTTCTGGCCCGATCAGAGCAAACCCCACCACGGCCTCATCGATCAATTCCTCTCCCGATCCTCCGACGGCAAACACCTCTCACTCACCGACATGGCCTACGAAGCCGGCGTCCGTCGAAAGGAATGCAGCCTCACAAACGGTCAATACTCCCTCACTGGCAGCTTGTCCCATCGATTCTTCGGTACGATATCGCAAGGAATCGATAGAGAAAAAGAAATGATCGCTGACTGAAGTGTGTGTAACATCTTTGTAGGTGATGGTAACGCCGCGTTCATGTGGACCACGTTTGGTGGGAAAGTCGACGATTTGAATATTTGGTTGAAGGAGGAGAGGTTCCCTGATGGTTGGGAGCCTTATTGCCGATACTCGTATGGTCATCCCATGCTTGTCAGTCGATTTCTACCTTTCTCTCCGAAAAAAAAAACTTTACTCATACATCCTTTTTACAGCCCGGTGAACTCGCTGGTGTCCTCATCGAGTTCAACATCAACGAGCAACAGAAACTCAGGTCCGGAGATGCGTTCATCACGAGTCAGGAGACGTCCACGCCTGCGTTCACCTCGAAGCGCAAGTGAAAGGGGAAAAAGGGGGAAAGCCCGCAACCCGAATGACACTCTTAGCTCTTTCGAAGTCACTTTTTCCTTCATTGTTTTTCGTCGTGCATGTAGATGGATATTTAGTTAGATCCAAGAGTTCTTGGCCATATATAAAAAAGGCTCTGATTCTAGATGCTGGCAAGCACTGTGCGGTCTCAACTGGATGATCAGCTGCGAGATAAACAGAGCCTAAGGAAAGGAAGTTATGTATCAATGGCTCCTCATGCATGCATCTTGTCCCCCTAGCAATCTCAGTGGTTGGGCTCGTCTTGTTCGTGAAATACAGCGCTCGACAGATACAGATAAATTGGTTTGACCACACTAATTTACGTAGCCCGAGGTTGAGACCATCTGCAATGCGCAGCTTGGTTGATTTAATTAGGTATTTTCGCCTTGCCGATCCTGCATAAAATACCACTTAAAGTGTCACTAGGTAGTCTTCCCTCTGATCGACCATGCTAACCAGCATGCACTTTGACTGTCCCCGTATCCCCATCCCGTTAAGCCATGAACCCTGAGCCCGGGCCAACCAACTTTTTAAGATGTGCAACAATTGGGAGAATAGCGGGAGCAGCATTTCAAGCAGTTTAGCGGAGAGCTCGCTCGGGTCCTGCAGCTGCTTTGATGACACGCGGCGAGGGGCTTTATGTCCCAAGTGATCCTCCACCAACTGTACTAGAATATGGAGGTCAAACGTCGGGCAATGTATTGAAGGAAAGCATTTCCAGTTTAGGCAACGGCCACTTCAGTACTCCGTCGATCTGACACGTGCAAGGAATTGGATTGCGCGGTTGGACAGTGCCGTAGTACCGAGTTCAAGATCAGTGATTGAAGGGGATAGCATGTCCGAGGTGTGTCGGATCAGTGGGAATGCGTCTTCTTCGCAGGACGAGATTTCGAGGGCGGTCGATATCTTGCGTGACTACCGAGGACAATGGTCTATAAGCCATGCCAGTGATGATGAAGGTGACCTAGCGATGGAGAGATAAACATGAAAAAAAAACCTTGTTTCCTCTCCTTGAAATAGCAGGGCTGATTCTGAAATCTCGATGGAAAGGCTAGAACAATGACTGAGAGCCGTGTTGAGGGTGGACATGACCAGAGGTGTACTCGTGACCATGAGTTCCGGAGAATTCCTGGTCCATAGATATGAATCGGTGCATATGGGGGGGCGGGCGTGCTCGAGGATAAAATATGTGGCGTCAAAATCGATGGCGAGACGAAAGGAGGTGCATGAACGACAGTTCGACCATTGTTGATTCGAGGACTTGCAGGTTCTCTTTTTCCTTCTCCTCAATTCAGAAGGAACGGTTTGGTGGCCAGACGAGCCCACTTTGGCGTTACCTCGGTACGAGATCAGATATGTCTGAGCCACCTTTTGTGACCAGGGCGAGACGCCATGCGCCCTGGATGTGTTCGTAAAGTGTTCGGAAATGTGTACTAGTCTCGGTTGAGAACACTTGGATGTGACGGGTGACAAGGCCTACGACAATCCACGCATCGTTCATCGCAACGGGTGGATCACGCCTTCATCTGCAAATTGTGGACATAGTCTTCCCAAATTGCCTCGGAAGCCAAGGTTTCAGTAGTTATTTGACGATGAGTCAAGTAAACGTACTTGATTGATCCATAGGTTTAAAGATTTTGGTGTTGGCGCGAAGGTAACGTGGGACACAGTAACCAGGGTAGACGATGACGTCGACCTGAATCAACCTCAGAACGAAGTGTTGTCCCCTGAGTTGGACGAACGGGTTTTCGTTCAGCCGCGTGTGGGTCCTATTGATTGGCGGGCATGTTGGTGAGACTGCGAAGATCCAGAACATTGTGAAGAGCATAATGATCGGATCAGTGAAACAAAATGCCTTGGTGCGTAAGGATTCGATCAAAGCGCTTCAGTAAAGGCTTCAACGAGCGACGACAATCCTGATTCACAATGTGGAAGGTTGTGATGCGCAAGTTGGTACATATATATAGATTGAAACACAGGTCTCCCAAGTCGATTTAAACATCATATTTCCCTGTTAATTCCGTGGCTTTAATTTTTCCGACATCACGGTAACTGTGCACAAGATTTTCACTCGATATGTCACGGGATAGGGACCTGTGTCTGATCGGCAACGCTAACCACTCTCGACTATTCCCTCTACGTCCATCACCCCCAACAATCAAGCTATCGACACAATACGAACCAGTTCCTTAAGACGTATCATGGCCAAGGAAGTCGGATCGTGTTGCATCGCTCGTGGGAGCTCCAGTTCAAACAGTGTGGTGGGGAGCCTGCTCTGATCCTGCAGCTGTGGTGACTCGTCGGCAACGTCATGCCCCAAGCGACTCTCTACCATTTGTACTAGAATCCAGAGATCGAACCTCGGGCAACGTTTGAAGGAGAGACTTCTCAACTTGGGCAAAGGCCACTGCAGTATCCCGTCTATCTGACGCGGCTGGGCGAGAAATTGAATTACGTGGTTGGGTAACGCATTGATGCAGACTTTGAGATAAGTGATTGACGAGGACAGCATGTCCAGTATGTGGTGGATCTGTGGGAATGGGTCTTCTGTGGAGGACGCGATTACGAATGAGGTCGGTGAGCTGCCTGATTGTTGAGGACAGTGGTCTAGAAGCCACTCCAGTGATGATGAAGGTGATATGGCTTGGGAAAGCCAGAATTTGAAGGATGATGTTCCCAGCGAACAAAATAGCAGAGTTGACTCCGAAATTTCGATCCAACGGTTAGAGCTGTGACCCAGAGCCGCGTCAAGGGTGGACATGACTAGTGGTGTACTCGCCGCCATGAGTTCGGGACAATCCCTGGTGTATAGGATGAAATCGGTGTATGCGGGGGCGCGGACATGTTCGAGGATGAACTGCGTGGGGTCCAAATCAATCCGGAGGCGAAAGCAGGTGCATGACGACAGTTCAATCATCGCTGGTTTGAGGAATTGTGGGTTCTCCTCTTTCTCTCTCCTCACTCCGCAGTCAAGGTCGAACTTGATGATATCGGGGCAGACCATCAGGAGTCGTTGGATCTGAGGGACGGACGGGCTTGGGACATTTCTATCAATTATGAGCGTCCGCAGGTTGGAGAGTCCAGAGAAAAGGTTCGAATCCCATGTGACATGAATACCAGAGAGAGAGAGATGTCTCAGCCGTTACGCTCCTCCACTGAATAAGACTTGTCTGTTTCCCCCTGTAGGTCGTTATCGATCTCTGGCGTCTCCAATATTGGAGCGGACAGCCTTTCAAGGCTCTCCAGGAGGTAGTTCCTTGAAGAATCGTCCCGGACAGTCAACTTCGCTCTCCGCCACCGATATACATGCTCCCCGACCATGTCAATCCATGCCCTAGCTTTGGCTTCGGGGATCATCTCCCCATCTTGACACTTCCAGTGACTTTCATCGTACCACACCTCCAAAGGATACTTCGACGACCTCTCCAATATCATCGAGCTGATATGCAATGGGTCAGAGGCGCGAATGAAGGTCCACAATGATGGTGTATCTCGGATCAGGGCGGCCCAACGTAAGCAGACGTAGAGCCTGAAGAGCATGTTACAATATTTTTTCTGACCCTCCAAGGCTTTTCGAAATATCTTTATGAGGAGCTCGTCTGGGAGCTGATTGATAGGTAGGGCGGTATTGTGATCTCGGGCCATAGTTTTCTGGCGACTTCGCATTTGGCGGACGAGCATATTGAGGGAAGTAATTTATTCCTCCGATCTTCTTAGCCGAACGCTCGGTAGGTATAACTTCACTACAATACAGCAGGATCAGACGGTAGGAATTCGTGCTGATTCGTCTTGAGCTTACCTTGAAGATCAAATTTGGCGGCTCCCACCGCAACCTATTCAGGAAACTTATAGGCTGACTCTTGTACTCCTGAAAAGCGTTTAATTCTATAGATAGTACACGGGGTGATCGATGTGTATCCATATATTGAAGTGTTCAAGAATTAGCGATAATTAGAGTCTACTTCTCAAATACTTATATGCTAGCCTTCAGCGTACCTTGGATATAAGCCTCGAATGAAATATATGCAAGGACCTCACGGAAGGGACGCAGCGGAGAGAGGGGTGGGCGAGGATGAAAAGTTGATCGGATGCGTCCCAAATAGGGAGCAACCAACCAACCACCATAAGCACAAATAAAGAAACCTAATTTCTTTCTCCTTAATCGCGTTGTCATTTCAGTCGGTGGTAATCCATCGACAGTGCCAGGATACGGCATCTCGAGTGGAAAATTTATCCTTGATAGCATGTACTGGGTTAACCTAGGTTTGAAGTATGATATCCGTGACGTCAATCACCTATCTCTCATCGACAGATGCGTTTCCATTGTTAATTCCTTCACAAGCCCCCTCGCGCCATCGTCACAAATTGCTCCTGAAATGAGATCTCAACCTGGCCCTGATCGGCTTGGCACCCCATACGAGCGTCATCCCGCCACTGTCCTTGCACGCCATGGGCCACGCAAAGGTACATCACTCCATCAAATACACTCCACTAGAACCATCTACTTCGAACGATTACCGCGATAAAAAATCGAGCCATATTCGGAATACGTGTTGAGAACTTTGAATCGCGGCTACGACCCAACCACACTCTCAGCCTAGGAATTCGAACCAGGTTTATCGACACCGAAGCGACTCAATATCATCTCAATACAGCGTCCACGGAGATTACGAGGCCTTCAATGATGGCAATATCCGACCGCCTTCGCCTCACCCAGTCGTGACGTCCCACACCTTAAGCTTCCGATCACAGCCTCCAAACACAGTCAGAGTTCTTGCTTGTTCTCGACCAACGTTCACATTACAGGCATCTTCCGGTCGTAGTTGCGGATTGCGTCAACACGTCTGTGGGCCAAGGCTGCGCCGTTCCGAGAGCCACGGCTCCTAGATCCATTCCTCTCATCCCCACCGACCCTTGCGACTACCAGTGCCGACTTGAATCAACCCCGGAATGGGGTCTCGTTCTTTTTTGGACTCGAGTTCCATGGGCGGGTTGTCGTTGTTGGCTCTATCAATCGGAGGACGCGTTGGTGGGGCTGCGAAGATCTAGAGAACTGTGGTGTATCGGATAAGTGGAGCGAGACACCTTGTGGATGTAGTGTGCAAGAACCAGATAATGGTGGGATACCTTTGATGATACAGGGCGATACTTTACAGGGCGACTGCGTATACATAGTTACATGTAGTCATTATATAGACGTTCTGGTTCTATCGATCAGTTAAGGCTTCATTGAACGAAAGTCTTCCCGACCCACAATGTGGTCTAAGGTTGAGACCATTCGTATTAGGCAACTCGGGCCATATAATCAGGCATGTCCTCTTGTGGGTCCCGAAGAAGGTAGCACAGATGCTCAAGTCGATTCAAGCTAGTATCTCCCATCCTTATTTCAGTGGTCTTACTTTGTCTAACATCACGGTACCCACCCATAAAGCCACCACTTGACATGTCTCAGCCAACAATGCTATCCGTAACCCACCGGCACCACTCCTGGGTCAACCAACTCCTTAAGGCGCGTAACGGCCAGGGTCATCTGGTCGCCTTCCATCTCTCGCGGGAGCACCAGTTCGGACAGTTTTGTGGGGAACCTGCTCAAACCCTGCATCTGTAGCGACTCGGTGTGTCCCAAGCGGTTCTCCACCATTTGAACTACAGCCCAGATATCGAGCTCTGCGCAGTCTCTGAGGGAGAGACTTTCTAGGTTGGGCAACGGCCACTGCAAGGTTCCGTCCACCTGATGCGGGTCGGCGAGGAATTGGATTACGCGGCTGGGCGATGAACCGGTACTGAGTTGAAGTTCAGTGGTTGAAGAGGACAGCATGTCCAAGGTGTGGCGGATTCGCGGGAATGGGTCGTCGTCGTAGGCCGCAATGTTGAGCTTGGTTGGTACGTTGCGTGACTGTTGAGGGCAGTGGTCCAGAAGCCACTCCAGTGATGATGAAGGTGATATGGCTTGAGAGAGCCAGATTTCGAAGGATGATGCTCCCTGCGAATGAAACTGTAGAGTTGACTCCGAAATTTCGATCCAACGGCTAGAGTTGTGACCCAGAGCCGTGTTGAGGGTGGACATGACCAGTGGTGTCTTCGCCGCCATGAGGTTGGGGGAATCGCATGTGACTAGAGAGAAATCGGTGCATGCAGGGGCGTGGACGTGCTCGAGGATGAACTGCGTGGCGTCGATATCAATCTGGAGATGAAAACAGGTGCAGGATGACAGTTCAATTGTTGTTGGTTCGAGGACTTGTGGGTTCTCCCCCTCCTTCTCTCCCCTTCCCCCGAACCCAAGGTCAAACTTGCAGATATTGGGGCAGGCCATTAGGAGTCGTTGAATTTGAGGGACGGACGGGCTTGGGACACTTCCATCGAATTTGAGTGTCTGCAGACCGGAGAGTTCAGAGAGAAGTATGGAGTCCCATGTGACATAAACCTGAGAGAGAGAGAGTGACCGCAGCTGTTGCGCTCCTCCTCCGAATAAGGCGTATTTGGGTTCGGGGCCCCAATGTAGGCTATTGTCGATCTCCAGCGTCTCCAAGATTGGAGCAGACAACCTTTCAAGGCTCTCCAGAACGAATTCTCTGTGAGAACCATTATTGATATTTATTTTCACTCTCTGCCACCGATATGCATGCTCTCCGACCATGTCGATCCATGCCCTAACTTTGGCTTCAGTGATTATCTCTCTATCTCCACGCATCCGGTAATCGTCGTCGAGCCATACATCCAAAGGATGCTTCGACGACCGCTTCAGCACTATCAAGCTGATATGCAGTGGGTAAGAGGCGCAGATGAAGGGCCATAGTGACGGCGTATCCCGGATGATGGCAGCCCAACGTGAGCAGACCAACGAGAACCTGAAGAGCCTGATATAGTATATTTCCCAGACCTCCAAGGTTTCTTGGAATATCTCTGATAAGACGTCGTCTGGGAGCTGACTGATCGGGAGGTCGGTATTGTGATCTTGGGCCTTTGTTGTCTGGCGAGTTCGAATTTGGGGGACGAACAAGTCAAGGAAAGCATTCATGGTCTTTATCTCCATGTCTGGTTGCCCAGTGGGTGATACTTGGAGACCATCACTACAGTGTAGAAGGATTAGTGGGTCGGGATCTGTGCTGATTTGTCTTGAGTTTACCTTGAAGATCGAAATTTGGCAAGCTGTAACAGAAAACTCTCATCTTGATCCCTTTTCCTCTTTCCAGCATTTAAATTCATAGATGGTCCGCGAGGTGATTGGCTTCCAGTATCTATGGGTTGGGACTTGCGAAAGTGTCCGAGAATTAGCTATGATCAGAGTCACTTCTTGTAGAGCTTATTTATTAGCGTTCAGCATACCTTAAATGAGCGTCGCTTCGCGGGGGGTACAGCGAAGGGAGGAGGATGAAAAATTTTGTGATCGGATGCGGGAACGATGTAACAGCAATAAACACAAATAAAGAACCAACAACACATCAAAATCGTTGGCCTGACCAACCATCGATGAAAGACTAGTGGATCGAGCGAATACCAACTACTCGCTGATTGTGTTGTCATTTCAGTTAGCGGTGATATGTCGGTAATCCTAGAGTATCTCGAGCAGCGAATTCGGAGGTGCATAACAACAAGGCATCGGGTTTAGCCCAGAGTGAGCATTTATGCTCTTACGATAGTAATATCGTATCTGTGGGGTTAATCATCTACATGTGATCGACGGATGCGCTTCCATTGATAATATTCCCGCAAGCCCTATCGCGTCATGGGTCACGAACGGTATACTGTCGAAGACTGAGCACCTGTTTCATTCACTTTGGTGGAGTCAACACATTCATCTGGGAAGTATGAAAGACAGGCTGCATACTGCTTGGAAGCCCTACACAGAAGCCAGCGGAAGAAAGCCCAGCTGGCCTAGAGTCCTCGCAGCGTTACTCACCTCAATAGCTCCGCACGGAGACAACCGAAATATTTGAAGGTCTAAACCACCCCGGTGTGAAAAGATGAACTCAACTGATCACAAACGATTATAGGAGACAGTGTGTTCCGGGGAAATCTCATCCAATAGGATGGTGGTGTCAGAACCGACCACCGTGTGCCTGTGGTCGATGTTCACACCAAGTTTTTGCTTTGAAGGTAGCTGGAAAAGCCATCTGTAGTCTTTCACCAATGACTGTCCCCGTGTCACGTGCATTAAATGACGAGGAGCGGAAAGTTGGTTTCTCTACCCCACCAAGATGGGGTCGTTGGCATGCTCTGATCTTCAAATCCATAAGCTTTCGATATCAACTGTATCGGAAGGCACTAGTCTTTGGGACATCACCTTCGACGGGGCCTGAGGCACATACATATCGCTTGGCACCGCGCGATAAACGTCTTGGTCCCTCACCTTGTCGACAATGGGCCACGCAGAAGTATCTCACCCGTTCAAATACGTTCCGCCCGAACCATCCAGACAAAGTAGGAGGCTTCTAACGCCAACCATGACATCCAGTTTGGAAAGTATGTCGAGAATCTCGAGCGGCAGCCACGGCCCAACCACACCCCCAACCCAGAAATTCGAATTAGGCTCGATACATATCTGGTCTCTCATGATTCGCGTCTTAAGAAGAAAGGTAATGTCGTCAGAACCAATAATTCCCGCCGTCCGACACAGCCTGCTTTTTCTCACATGATTCCTTTTCAACAGGCGAAGCTTTGTGTCGATTTCTACCCGAACAAGCGCAGATACCACCTATATTCAATGTCTCTTGCAGTGGATCGCATGAAGAGACGCGCCCCCGAAAAGTTCAATGACACAAAGGCGAGACTGAGTACTGGGACACCGAAACCTATCAAGAATCCGTCCTAGACTTTGATTTCACCATCGACCTCCTACCCAACATCCTTGCGAACCCGCTCGGTGCGCTGATTTACGTTGTTGGCGACAGGACTGCCACGCATCGTGGGAAGATGATGAAGAAGGTTCACAGCAGACATCGTACAGAGAGGATCTCGAGATGAATCAGATCGGGATGGGAAGGAAGTTTAGAAGAATGACTACAGACGGGGAGCAGCTAGCGGCAGCTATACGGAGGGCGGATCTCATCAAAGCTGGATTACCACCCTGGGTCCATCTCCTCAACGAATCCATTGGAACATGGGCGACAATCAACTCAGAAGCAACTCGGCATCGGTCCCAGTACAGCGCCTATGGACAGGACAAAACCTTCGACGATAGCGATATTCAACCGCCTTCACAGAGCTTACGGCAATGAGCGGACAATTACTGCAAGAGCTGGAAGTCATTGAAGGGATTCACATTTGACAAGACCATATACCGGTGGAACCTCTTGGAACTCAAGAGCTGGTCACTAAGACGCTTCAGGCGGACTTGAGTTCGCCGAACACCAACTTCTGCGTCTACGGGGACGTTACCTCCGTCTGACCCAACAACTGGCTCTCCCGCACGGCCCCTACAAGCTCCTCTTACGTATCTTTCTTATCTATCCGTTCATTGTCCTGCCATCTAAACAAGGTCGCGCTGGTGGAGGGGAGTGGCGGATCGCTGGATCGGCGCACACTCTAGCGAGGTGGATACACCCAGAGGATTCTATACCAGGGGACACAGTCAAAACTTATGCTACGTGTGAAAGTGTATTGCCATCTGTTACACCCCTTTGTGTCACACTTAAAGGTGTCTCACGTCCGGAAGCAATACAAGAAGCGGATTGGCTCAAAGACCATTGCGACCTTTGTTCGGGATGGGCGGACCGATATTGCTTCAGTGGATGCGCCCGTGCCACTGGCCTTGGGGTTGGCAGACGCATCTAACGCGTGATGAGGTGTGGAATTTGTCGCTCTATTGGGGAACCGGTGATTTGGGAAAGGCTCTCCGGTCTTCTCTTCCTCGGCGGTCTAAATCTAGCCTGCTTGGATGACCATACCTCTCATTAATCCTGTGTTTCCTGACCGTCGCATTGAACCTGTACCTGACTTGGATTAAAATCAGGCGCCCCGCTCCCGCCACGTATACCAATGATTATATGCTGGGCCTTTCACGAACGTCAAAATCGTGTCTACACGGTCATGTCAGGATTTTCATTTTAGGGGGCAAACGCCAGAGAAACGACCATGCTCCAGAAGATATATGATGATACAAGTACCGCCATTGTCACTGATCATGATGAGAACGTTGTAAGTCTATAATCTATGACACCGAAAGTAGAACCTTGAATGACTACGGAACGATCTCCCAGGACACTCTACCGGAAAGCTTGGACCTCATATTCGCGGTCCGCTGACTTTGTCACTCTGAGCCTATCCATGATTTTTGGCAACCTCGACCAGGACAGCACGATATCGACTATGATATTACTCACCGAAGCGTGCAAGCTAGAAGTGCGATCTTCCTAAAATGAAATAAGGGGGGAGGTATGCGCGATTCCATTTGCGATATAGGAACTGTTTAACAATTATGGTTTAGATGATCCTTTGGTCATTTTCAGCACCACCCCTGTGGTCTTTCTCTCCTTTCTATCTACTACCATCATCCAGCACCTTGCTTCCTTGTGGCCCGATCCCAAAGGGGACTCGTGCTCAAAGATCTGACCTTTACGCTTCAGTCACGGCTTCAGCTTATGCTTTAGTGCGATTGCTGAACATGAGAGGTCCCAGCCTCTTCGTCCCATCACAAGTGATCGCCATATAGTCCTTGGACAGAATGGTTACAGCTTAGCCAGAAAAATCGGGGCTCGTCTTTCGAGAGCCAAGGGCTCAAAGGTGGGTCCATCAATGAAGTCTGAAAGGCACGGAATTACATGATTAAGAAGGGGGGGCTCTCAAATCAGAAAGGTGGGTATAAAAGAGGAGCAGCGTTATTGACTATAAACGCTCAAACCCGGCAATGGGGAAAGGGCACGAAGCACCTATTCCCATACTCCGTGGCAGGGGTGGTTCCAGCCCTATATTGATATTGGTAGTAAGCTTTGTTGTCCTTATGAGTGTGAGGCGACAGATTTCTTGGTTGGTGGTGGTAATAAAACGCGTCTGAAACTTCTGTTGGACAGTTTAGATATATTAGTAGAAGCTAGTAAATCTGCCACCAATTGACTCATAAGCACACCTAAGCCTACAGGCCTCAGACCAATCATCTTCAACATCAGTAAATACCGAACCGGAAGTACCCGGTGAGGTGTATAGGGCGGTGCGACTCGGCTTACTAATACAGGCTTCTCCATATTCCTTATTTGAACAACATAAATGACCAGCCATCGGTGAAGGAAAAAAAAAGGTCGTAGTCATGTAGTTTCACGTCCCCATCAATCCACCTCCCCACTTCTTCATGTCTCCAACCTCAGCCGCCCCAGGTCTATGCAGTTGCCACTCGCCACATCCGACAGAGGACTCCATTGACACCTTATTCCCACGGCTTCTGACGGAAGCAACGGTGCGTACTAGCCGAGGTCCTGAGCTTGTCACTTATTCCATTCTCAACCACAGTTGACACAGACACCCACCCTGTACGTAGCATCCTCTATGTGCCAGCGATGCTATGATTGACCATTCCGTTACGTCGAACCCCAAAGGTTACACTGGAGGGCAGACATATGTATACCAGAGCCAGCAAGGTGGTTTGGCAGAGGAGGCCATTGTGATTTATTCCAAGGGTATGACAGGTCAACAGGTACTAAGCTAGCCATGAAACACATCAGAGTCTCTGGCCCTACGGGATGTAGTGAGGCGGAGACATTGAAGAGAGCAAGTACTCCATCATATTATGCCTGGTAATGTGCTGAATGATCTCAGATGAAAAAGCAGATATCACGAGAAGCCACGATCTGGCAGCCACTCCGTCACGTCAACGTTCTACTGTTCTTGGGTGTGGTCGACATATCTGACGCCACATATCTGGTGTCTCCGTGGGTAGAACAAGGCGATCTCTGCTCCTTTGTGACTTCTCACCTTGAATTCCTTGAATTGGATCAAGGGAAACAGAACAAAGTTGGTCCTATGGCTATACTTTACAGAAATTTCAATGAGCAGACTACGGTATGTCTACACTGCTTATCTCATGACACCTGATGTCGTGGATTGACCGCTCCTCTATTCAGATCACCGGTATCGCGTCTGGGCTTGATTACCTGCACGCAAATAACGTCATCCACGGCGACTTGAAAGCCGCCAACATCCTACTCGATGACCTACTCGAGCCCAAGATCTGCAACTTTGGTCTGACCAAGGTCTTGAACAGTGCGTACTCTGTTACTTCGACAGCGTTGAAAGGGGCTGGGTCACTCCAATGGATGGGCCCGGAATTACTGATGGGAGGCGAGGGCGCTGTAAAGATGACTGAGAGTGACATTTACGCATTCGGAATACTGATCGCTGAGGTATGGAGTTATAGACGCTGATGACCTTACAAGAAACATTAACTAACCACTGCCCAATGATAGACCCTGTCTGCGCAACCGCCCTTCCCTCACCTTGAGTCCATTTTATCGATCACGCAAGCCGTGACAGCTGGCGAACGACCCCGACCAGAACCACTTTCACGTGAAGGACAACCGTTCCAGAACCTGTGGGGCCTTGCAGCAGTATGTTGGAAGCTGCATCCACCTTCACGGCCGATAGCTGACGAAATGGTTGCTATTCTAGCAAGATGTGACCATATTGAGGATCAGGTGATGAACTTGGTGGTATCCAGCTTGTCCACAGTTGGGACATTCCGTCATTGGTAAATTGACAGAATTGCTTCTCTCTAAGATCCAGGCTGAATCAGATCTTCTCTCCTACTTTCAGCACCAAAAGGGCGATAAACAAGGGCCTTGCTGCCATCCAGTTTGCATTTTGGTGATGGTTCATTCCACATCACTGAGAGGACATAGTCACTCGCTCTGACCTCAAGGTCCAGCAGTTCGTTGAGAATATTGGGTACATGACTGCAAGCAGATATGGTTATGCTACCAAATTTTATGGTGAGATGGACATCCTTCTCCTCACTTCCATGACTTTGGCCTTGTACATATGTACCATACCTCCCATCATGGGCTTGATCGTCTTATGCAATATTCATTACATGTGAAGGTTATTACATGCAAGAATTCATGCACACACAGGAATTCATTCTCCCTTAAAGCGAAAATCACACTTTTTAAACTTCTTTCTCATATATCATTGTCTACCCTGAAACTGTTGGAGCTCTGTGTCGGCAGTGTGACATGGATATTGGTGAACCGCTTGGTGCTCATACTTGCTTTTGCCTTTTGAGTTGCCAAATGCACCCCCATTGATCGGGCACACAACACCCCTCCAAATACATCTCACTGGAGCCAGTCAATTGGGGACATAAGGGAGGAAGGCATCAAGGAATTATTCACTGACATTGAACAAGCCCTCCTCTCCAAACAGGAGGCATGTTGAGCAAACTGTGCACCAAGTGTGGATGGTTAGTTGAATTGAGAAGCTAAAGTCTAAACCAAATTTCTGAAAGTGGCAGAGAAAAATGCACACCAACTTTGAGTCCTGCAAGATCAGAATATAATTTGATGATTTACTGATAGGCATTGCCAGGGAATGCAACAGTGCCCATTCAAGCACTTTTCAGTCTGTTCCAGAGCCTATCTATACAGTAGTATGTTATTACCATGTCCCACTTTTAGGCCCACTTTGGGATGGACAATATAGTGTAGGATGGGAAGGTTGACAGAGATGTGGAGAATCAGGATGTGTCTGGTGAAATGTCAATGAGTTGTTGTGCATTGCTTGTATGTCCAAGTACTTTCAGAGATATCCCATTTGATGAGGTACCTGAACCTTGAACAGTATTACCATGAATTGATGACAGCTTCAATGGGGTACTCATCTTGTCCATCATCTGTAATGACAAGTGGGTCTACCCCAGCAATGATGTTCTTTAAAAATCAGTATCAGCGGGATTCTGCACCAATGCTTATACTCGATTTACATACAAGTCATTCCTCTGGTCCAAGGTCTTGGGTTCTCCTGACATGTTTATCAGAAAGGAATTTAGTGATAAGCAGCTACTTTATAACAGATATGGCAATGCACAACCCACCCTGACATTTGAACTGTGACTAATTGGAACTCCGAGGGTGGATGTGAAGTCTCAACAACAACTTCTTCAGGTTCTTCCCATGGATACATCTCCAAACATATGCAATCAGGAAATGACATGTGCTGACAGAGTTTAATCATTCTTTGAGTGTCCTATTGGGGATAAATATTGCCTTGAGTGAGATCTGCAATCATGAAGTAAAATGGCTCACATGCTAAAGACAGTTCAATGTCAATGGTTATAGGTTAGAATTTCTCCTATTCCATCAAACTCACTACAAGCAGAAGTCAGTCAATGCATGTCACTGCACTGGTCTGATTTGCCAGTTCAAATCTCCAGCAGTCCTCCAATAGATCCCCTAGATTAATGACAGATTCCCATTGAATGTTTTCCAGTTGCACTGGCAGTTCTCCCTTGGAAGCTCATAGTATTACAGTTGCATTGCTTTGAACATGTGGGTAAGGTGCACATTCGAAAATAACCTGCTGCCACACCTGATAACTGTAAAACCTCAATTAATGAAAGAGATTGACAAGGAAAGGGTGGATCCAATTGCTCACCAAACACAGTCTTACATATATACTAGGCTTGGTATCAGTGATATACTTGTTGATGCTACCACAGGGTTCCCATGGACAAATAATCAGGGCAATATCCAGGCTGGGGCTGAGATAAAACCCAAGAAGCTTCAGGATATTAGGATGGTCTGCTCTCTCCCAGATCTTAACCTCACAAATGAGCCTCTAATATAGAGATGTATACATGCAAACAAGTTCTCAGTGGCCAATTAACTTGGGGTCCTAATGTGCTATACTCACAAATGCCATGCAGAGATCTTTTTTTGAGTCTGAGAATAGTCTCTTGATTGCAACCCTTCCAAAATTCCCATACAACAAAATTCTGTCCTGAGTTAAGTCTCCCACAGTAACATTACTGAAGCTGCCTCACCCAATGACCTCAGGGTGTTTGATAATATTAGCAAGGTTGACCTGGAGCCTGTTATCAAGCAAGTTGAGGGCAGCATCATGTTAATCCCTAGAGTAAGTCTTCAAGGACACATGCCATTCCATTGCAACACAGACCAAATTTCTTCAGTCAAGACCCAGCCCAGAGGCCATAAGAGCTTAAAGCCAAGAAAGCATGTCAAGTTCAAGAAAAAGAGTGATGAAGTTAAGGTTCCCTATTTGACAACATATGATTGACTGGTAGGTGATAGTTGAGATGGCAATCATAGGTTCTGTGTTGTAAGGGAAATGGTTCCCTTATGGACTAAACATGGATGGTAGTGTTGCTGTCAGCCAAGCCAAGCCAGCTGACATTCAATTAGCTGTGTGCCTTGATCAACTAAGCTGGCTGAACCCTTCTGCCAGTTGGCTGGGCAATACTTCAGACATGAAAGACAGCAGCAGGAAATGCTTCCAACATTGTGTGATGTTCCATAATGAATTTCTATGGACACATAGTAATAATATATATTAGACTCCTGTTTTTTACTCCTCAGAGGACTGGCCACCCAGATTGATGGTGTGATATCAGAGGGGCATATCTACCATAGGGAGCATAATGAGGTTTCACATAGGCTGCCATGGGATGCAGCAAATCACACATGTCAGGACTCAACTCTTTGAGTTACCAATTACCCACTCACTAATGGGTCACACAGAAGTCTATCACCCCTGTGTCCTGCCCAAGCCAGTGTGGCACAAGCTGAGAAGCTTGGGCATATGAAAAGAGAAACCCAATGGTGGTGATATAGAATGGTAGTGGTGGTGAGATTGAGAGCAAAGGGGAAGGGTGATGAGGTGAGGTGCTGCTGCTGCATATGGATGCACAGGTGGAGGTTGAGAGGAGTGATAGGAGTGGAGTTGAGAGATGATGGGAGTGTGGGTGATGAAGAGGAGGCTGGGGCTGAGACAGAGGGGTTGAGAGATGCCTCAGAGATCTGGATGTGACCTGTGTCACACTCTCTGAGGTTGAGGGAAGGGCTTTGAGATGAGGGGAGAGCTGAGAGGTCTGATCTGATTGAAGGGGACAAGAGGGGTATGATTCAATGCCTAACTACTGGCAGTACGAGCAACCTTATATACCCAATCCACAAGGCAGTGCAAGCAGTGTGGGAAACAAGAACCACATGACAAGGCAGAGACAAAGAAGTGCAGAGCATGAGAAACAATAAGTCCATAACAGGAAAAGAAGCATTGAGGACAAAGGAAAAGCAGGGAAAACATGTGGAAAGGGAGTGGAAATAAAAAGGGCAAGTGGGGAAAGTGGGGAAAAGAAGAAAAGAAGAAGGAAAACACACAGCAACAAATGATAAGTCCTGACACAATGGAACACCACCCAGACACCAAGGCCAGATCTCATCTCCTAACTCCTCTACTGCAGCTCAACTTCCTCCACTGAGCCTGGAGGGATGGCACTTACTTGAGTTGCCAGGACAAATGTTTCTGATCTGGAGGTGCCTATGACAGAGTATCTCTGATAGGAGAAGTCAAAGCTCAGGATGCATGCTGCCTCAAGGCAATTGTGGGAGGGGTTGAAGATGATGATGCCATCATACTTAACAAATTGAGGATGCCAGATGATTGTCCCTCAGCTAAACTCAAGGACACTGATGATGAAGACCTTTCTGAACATGAGGGACCCATCTGGGTTGCTGGTGGGGCATAGCTGGATACCAAGGAATGGGGGGATGATGTTAAAGATGATGAGGACAATGAGGAAGAGTAGGAGTTAGGGGGAGAAGACAGTGACAATAGTGTTGATTTCCCACTTGGGCATGGTAAAGAGTGATTGTGGGAACATTTTTGACAAGGGGGGAGTGGCAAGGAGGAGCATGTGGAATGGAAGGGGAATGATGTGTGAGTTTGATGGAGAAGAAATGGATTGAGCATGTGAGAGTCAATGTTGGCCTTGACTCTGGTGCATGCAGCACACTGGTCAATTGGGATGCAAAGGAAGAAGATATCAAAGAATTGTCAACTAATAAGCCCTCCTCTCCATGTCAACAATGAATAATGCTTGAAACTGGGTCATCTACAGCCTAAGCACTGATGAACATCTGCAACATGTGCATCTGAAGTGATATGCATTTAATCTCCCATAATGTACAGCTCAATAAGGATGGGATACCTCTTTATGTAACATTTTCAATCCCAAATTTGAATTTACTCATTGAAGGTGGGTTAGGTAGAGAGCACTATGCCATTTTCTGCTGGAGTGGCTGGAACACCCTCCAGTATATATTCAACATCTCATGGATGGGATCTCATCAGGAGATGCCAACATAACAGATATTATGTAAAAGGGAGAACAGTATTGAGCAATGCCAATGCAATGGAGATGTATGATGAAATCAACCTCATGTCAAATACCATCCCAGAACTGTGTGGCATACCAAGCTATGTCATTGGGGACAGGACTGCCACTTATACTGCCACTTATCAAGGGAAGATGGGCTGACCTTGTCAATCTGAACCTATCCCTGATTTTGGCCACCCATTGCATTGTCCTCAATACCCCCATATTATCAACAGCACCCCAGCTTTTCTTTCTCTCTTTTCTAAGTACCACCATCCCCCAGTACCTCACCTCCTTGGGCTCTGGTCCCAAACAAGACTTGTGCTCAGAGATCTGGTTCACAAGCTGCCATCTCAGCTTTGCATATACTTCTATACAGTTGCCAATGAGCCTGGGAGGTACCAGTGTCTTCTTCCCATCACAAAGCATTTACTATTTGGTCTTAAAATGGGATGATTACAGCTTAGCAAGATGGATCAGGGCTTGAGGGCGGGTCCATCTGCAAATCTGAGAGGAGGATATGGAACTATATGCCTAAGCAGGGAGAATTTTTTTAATCAGAAAGGGGCATATGAAGAGAAAGGCTATATGGATTCTCAAGACAGGCAAAAGCAAAAGAGCATGGCCATCTGGGGTCTACCAGTTGTATTAATATTGGTCTGGGCACTTGGTAAGCCCAGTTGTACTTTGAATGTGAATGGCTGGGTCATGAGTATTGGGGGTAATTCAAAATAAATAGAAAAAGAAGCAAATTTAAGCAGAAGTTAAGTACAGATATCTTGAAATAATATTGTGCATGATTAAAGTCAATTTAGAGGGGTAGGTCATTTTCTCAATGTAGGGTCACAAGGTCTTCCCAAAGCCAATATCCACTAGTTATCAATTCTAAAAACCAGAAGTAATTGGTGCTGTGAGTACAGAATGTGATGGGTAGTGATATTTGGTTTGTCAGGTATGCTAATGTGAGCTATCACTGGCAGAGCCCTGAGTTGCATGGAGACACACTGGTACCCAGGGTACTGACACAACATTATGTCCAGAATATGTCTCCAATATTGTAGGAAACATTTGTCTCTGTCTAACTGAAGTGTTGATTGAGAATTGGTGTAGATGCTCAGCAAATAGACCCTGAGATATGGTCTGCAGAAAGTTAACATTACATATACAGCGGCTTTTGCTAATTGGAAAAGCTTGGAGCTGAGTAGGAGTGTGTTATTAATCAATTTGACTTTGGGGGAAGGAAAAAAAAGAAGAAAGAAAAAAAATGGGACTTATTGCACCTGGCTGGAAGGATCACCTGGCATGTAAATGTGTGGAAGTACATCACAACGGATAGGTGACCATTGCTATGGGTAACCACAAAACGAGGTCTCAAGCTACATCTAAAGCTCAGATGATTTTCTATCATAGCATGAATGATGAGAGTATGGACCTGTGTCAAGATTCATATCAACTACAAAATTGCATTGTCATTTGCCTCGAAATTTCCCAAATAATCTTGGAAGATACAATGCCAAAAAGACTTCGATTTACAATGATTCAATTGTATCATATAGGCAAGGGGTCAAGACAGGGGAGCAAGGCACCAGCCTTAACCAGGCATTGGGCATTGGGCATTGGGCATTGGGGAGACACCACAGCCAGGAAGCCAAGCCCCCCAATGCATGATCCCCTGTCTCGGAGATCAGCTAGCTCGGTGAAGGAAAATTTCCCTTCTTAATCATGTAGTTCTACATCCCCTCTCAGCTTCTTCATGTCTCCAAACAACAGCCGCCCCATGTTTATGCAGTTGCCACTCGCAACATCCCCAACACACAATGAACACACCATCGACATGTCATTCCCACAGTTTCTGACGGAAGCACAGGTGCGTATAGGCTGAGGTCCCGTCCGTCCTTGAGCTTAGTGCTTAACTCGTTCTCGACCACAGTTGACTCAGATACCCACCGTACATAGCTAGCATCCTCTATGCACTAATGATGTCATGATTGACCATTCTGTTGTTTCAAACTTTGAAGATTGCACTGCTGAGCAGACATGTATACCAGAGCCGACTAGGTGGTTCAGTGGAGGAGGCCATTATGATCTATTACAAGGGTGCGGCACGTTAACAGGTGCCAAGCTAGCCATAAAATGCATCAGGGTCGCTGGCCCTATGGGAATCGGCGGGTCTGAAGCTGTGGGGAGAGTAAAGAGAGTAAGCGCTCCATAATACTATGCCTGATAATGTGCCTAATGATCTCGGACGATAAAGCGGATATCCCGAGAAGCCATGATCTGGCAGCCACTCCAGGACGTCAACGTTTTACTCCTCTCGGGCATGGTTGACATATCTGACGCCACGTATCTGGTGTCTCCATGGGCGGAGATGCGCCGCGGAACGGCCCCTACGACTTAGATAGCCTCCCCTCCTCTGTTTTCTCATCCACCCACCTGTCATTTGTGGTTACATAGCACCCCATGTTAGCTCTTGATCCACGATCCGTTTCTTCTTTTCCAGTCGTCAGATTCAAGTTTTCCGATTCATTCAATTCTAGATTGTAGAACTAATCGCATCATCCCACCAAGTCACGTTAGGTCTTCACTTTGAGTATGGTTTACTTACGGAGATTGCCGGGGACGGATGCTTCCGCTCCCTTTCTTTTCGGCAGTGCAGCGGATATCGGCGATCCGCTTGGCATTATCTTGGCGGCATATACGGCGGCGCTCGGTATTCACTCATCGCCTTTTTGCCTTTCGAGTTGCCCATTACCCGCCCACCGATGGGTCACACAGAAGCTGTCTATCATTCCTCCAAGTACGTGCCACCCGTGCCGGTCAATTGGGATAATTCGAAGGGGGATGATATCAAAGAATCTTCCGCCAACAAGCCATCCACCCCAAACGAGAGGCATGCCGATAACGAACAGTCATTGAAGGTGCCAGCTGGGCCGTCTGAGACGCCGACGAACACCTCTGACGTACGCATACGAAGTGACATGCATTTGATCTCCCATGATGCACAGCTCAATAAAGATGGTACGCCTTTTACATAACGTTTTTTCAATCCAAAATTTGATTGAAGAAAAGGGCGGGGTATATATATATATATATAGGTGAGGCACTGCACCGCTTTTTACTCGAGCAGGCGGAACACCCTCCAGTGTTCAAGGTCTCGTGTACGGGATCCCATCAAGAGAAGCGGACAAGGCAGGTATTGCGTAAGAGGGGGAATACGGAGTATTGGGCGACGGAGACGTATCAACAGACGATCTTGGACTTTGATTTCGTCATCGACCTCACGTCAAACATCATTCCGGAACCACTTGGCGTACCGATCTATGTCGTTGGAGACAGGACGGCTACTTATCGAGGGAAGACGGTGAAGGAGGTCGATGAAGGCCCTCACAAGAACGCGAACGGGAGAGATCTTGAGATGAATCAGATCGGAGTGGGGAAGGAGTTGAGAAGGAAGGCTGAAGAAGATGAGGTGGATGCGGCGCATGTGAGGCAGGAGCGTCTCAAGAATGTTGGATTACCGCCTTGGGTACGCCTTCCCGACGAACTCCTGGGGACACCGGCGGGGATCGACGGGGAAGCGACGCGACATCGGTTCCAATACGGCGCTCACGGAGCCGATGGGACCTTTGATGACAGCGACATGCAACCATCTTCACAAAGCCTGCGAGATTGGGTGGACGAGTACTGCTCTGGCAAGAAGCTGCTTAAGGAGTTCAACGTCCACAAAATCGTCTATGGTTGGAACCTCTCCGAACTTGAAGACCGAATCGCCAGGGTGTGCAAAACGAACTGGGCTTATCCAGGAAACACGCCAACCATCACGTTCAACATCTCATCAGACGTCATCTCCATCCGACCTCACAACTGGCTCTCTCGTATACTGTCTCATGGGTTCTACAAATTCTTGCTATGTATCTTCCTCATCTACCCACTCATCATATGGCCGTTCAAACGATGGGGGAGTGGGGGAGGTGGGGAGTGGCGCGTCGCTGGAGCGGCTTACGCGATGACGAAATGGGTCCATCTCAAAGATTCTATAGCCGGGGAGACGGTGGAAGCGTACAGTGCGCGTGTACCTGCTCCAAAGTACCCTCGTACACTTCGTGCGACGCCAAAAGGCATTTCGCGACTGCTTGGTACATCGGAAGCGGAATGGATGAAGGAATGGGAAGGCACGATTGCAAGCTTTGTTCGACATATTCGCACTGATACTACCCCAGTAGATAGGCCTGTGCGTGCGTCAGCTCTACTACCTGGATTGAGGGTGGTTGGTCGCACTTCTAGCTTGTAATGGGGTTTTTTGGAGATCGACTGATGCGAGTTACCTGATGCTTTATAACGATTTTGCTTCCGCCATCTATTGGTCGCTTCACCAACTCCTTTAGCACTGCATATGCGGGTCCGGGTGCCGATCTGTGGTGCCTGCCGCGTATATGAGGCTTGGCGTTTTTCATCTTTTACGTGCTTGGCGCTCGCACACCTCACCTTCTGATCTTCTCCCCCTCTTTACCTAGCTTCGAAACATATAATGGGCCACTCGGAAGTATACCACTCCTCTAAATACGTCCCGCCTCCACCGGTCAATTGGGATACCAAGGACGACGTCAACGTACCTTCCGGAGATGATGGGGAGAATATTACCCCGTTTGAAAAGCACACCGACAACCAAGAGTCAAAAAATGGGTCTGGTTCGCCGAATGTAGCGCCAGAGGTCCGAGTGAGAGGCGATTCGCATATCATCTGTCATGATGCGCATCTCAATCAAGATGGTACGTCTCTCCGCTGGCCTCATGGTCATCAACTCGTTTTGACGAATTTGCTGTTTTCTTTTGTCAATAGGGGAAGCATTGTATAACTTTTTAGTCTCGCAAGCGGCGACCCCTCCCACATTTCAACTCCATTGTAGCGGATCGCACATGGAACGACGGACCCGACGCGTTCGGCGAACCATCCAAATCAGCAAGTCCAACACATTCCAATACCATACGAAGGAGACGTACACAACGACGGTCACCGATTTCTCCTTCATCATCGACCTAACTCCCAATATCATCTCTGAACCGCTCGGCGTACCGATCTACGTCGTCGGCGACAGAAACGCCACTTACAGGGGGAAGTCTGCGAGGGAAGTTGATGAGGGCTCTAATAAAGGTGCTGATGGGAGGGATATTGATGTGAACCAGATTGGGGTGGGGAAGGAATTGAGACGGAAGGCGACAGAGGCGGAAAAACTTGCGACCGATGCGAGAAAGGCGCGTCTCAACGATGTCGGCTTGCCGCCTTGGGTCCATCTCCCCGAAGAGGCTCTAGGAACCGAAGCAGGGATCGATGCGGAAGAGACGCGGCAACGTTACCAAAACGGCGCTCATGGAGCCTTCCATACCTTTGACGACAACGAACTAGAGCCACCCTCACAGAGTCTAAGACAATGGACCGACGCGTACTGCTCCAGCCCAAAGAAGCTCAAAGAGTTCAACTTTCACAAGTCCATACACGGCTGGGACCTCTTGGAACTACGCCAACAGATCGTTAGGATATGCAAGGCGAACTGGGATCACCAAGGGAATGAGCCAGATATCCACTTCAAGGTCTCCTCAGATGTCATCTCCATCCGACCTCACAATTGGCTATCGCGGACGCTCTCCCACCGAGTCTACAAGGCCCTACTCTGTCGCTCGTTGATCTACCCGCTCATCATCTGGCCGTATAAACGATGGGGCCGTGGCGGCGGAGGGGAGTGGTGTGTTGCTGGATCGGCGTACGCGATGGCCAAGTGGGTTCATGTGAAGAATTCCGTACCCGGAGAGACTGTAGAGGCGTACTTCGACCATGCACCAGTCGTGCCATCGCTTCGATTCCTTCGTGCCACACCGAAAGGCATCTCGCGATTGGAGGGTATGCGAGAGGCCGAATGGCTCAGCGAATGGGAGGACACCATCGCGACCCTTGTACGAACAAGGAATACGGATACGGACCTGTTAGAGAAGCCCTTCCCGCGTCGGCCTACATCAACCTCAGTGAACAACGATGCTACATGATAAGTTTATCGCTGATCAATTCTGGGGAATGTCTGTAATGTTCTGTTACTCTTTTGAGAGCTCGTACATCGTTTCGTTTTCTTCTCTGTCTGCAGTGCGTGTGTAGCCATCTAGTCGAAAGGTTTACATGCTCGGACCTAAGACATATATCGCTGGCGAGTTTGTTCTGATCAGCGCCTCATAAAGCTGACCAACGTCTGACATTCTATACTGCTGATAACACAGAGCAAGCACACCCTATACGGTCCATTGCCCAGACATGCTCCCAGACATACATGACACCCCTGCTTTAGTTTCCCATCAAGTATGTCCTTCCCTTCATCGTATCCATCTCCCAGAGTTCAACACGATTTCTACGTTCTTATCTCGCCTCGCCTCCTTGTTGTAGAGCCTCCTGGGGCCTTGAATCCTTGGAATCGGTACATATCACTGGCGGGTTGGGTTTCCGCTAAACGTCCCCACAACGTCAACTTCTGCCACTCTATATTTCCGGTCTCACCAATAACCTTACTCCTCCTCATGCCCCATTACACCAAACATTTCCCCAAACATCCACAACACCCATCACATCCCCCATCCCCGCTCTCAGTCTTCCACCAAGTATACCCTCCCCTTCATGATGCCCATCATCAGAGTCCAACACACCCAACGCATAACTGTCGTTCGCGTTTTGATCAGGATCCGGACATTGCCAACCCAAGAAAGGCGGACAGTTCCTATGTACAGCGTTGCAGGTCTCGATGCACGGTAACACCTCCGTGTACGGCGTCGTGGCGTTCGGGAATCCCAATGCCCGAGGGGGGTCTGAAGTTGCGATCGGTTTCAGTGCGAATGGGACTTGCGGTTGCAATGGGGGAGAAGGAATGGACGTGGACGTGGAATTGGTGGCGGGTTCGGCACAACGCGGGAAGGAGACGTAACACGCCCATGTACGATAGGCGTCCATACAGTCCGTGCAATCGTGTAATGGCGAGTAGACATCCCGACCGCACGCGAATGTGCCCAGGTTGATAGAGAAGTTGGCCAAGAAGCCGGTGATGTTGGATGATATCTCTATAGGCAGATTCGTGGAGTTGTATACATCTGGTGTCGTCGCCTGAGTCGTATTGACGAGCGGGATCGGATACGACACCAAAGGACAATATGGCAGCGCATGCACAAAGGTACACGTGTCATCGAACGCTTCACTTTTCGTCTGCATGTAAATGGGCCCGCTGATTTTGGGTCCTTGAGTCACCCAGACGGTGTAGTTGGTTTGAGGGGTGAGCCCTCCTGGGACAACGAATTCGGTCTGCCAGCCGGTTTCTGGGCTGCGGACGAGATTGGTTTGGGTGGCGTTGTAGTTGAGGGAGGATTGCATCGCTCGGAGGGCGCAGCTAGATCGGAAGTATGGGAGGGCGCTGAGCTGAGCGGGTGTGGGTAGGAGTAGTAGGCTGGAGGGCGGGAGGTAGGTTGGGAACGAAAAAGAGTCGTAAGGGTCAAGCGCCGGTAGGGTATAATTCGGGTATGATGTTGGCTCGACAGTGATGTTTTGGAAAGTTGTACTGAATACGATTGCCCGTGTAGACGATGTATCGGCGAGTGTTGGAAGATTCGTGTCGATCGTGTGTGCAGGAGCTGAATCATCGTGACAAGTGATCAGACTCCTGGAGACAGTTTCGTTAATTAAGATTAACTTACTCTCTCCTTCTTGTACTGCAATCTCAAATTGCCACGAGCTGCTATTCAACGCTCCCTGCCCGACATACACCCCTATGCTCGCTCCAGTAGGCGCCTCCCCCGTCCAAGCCCCAACCCCTTGCTCAAACGTCACCTCATACGTCTCAGGCGCCCCATTGGGCCCAACCGTCGGCCCCGGCATCGTAGAATTGCTGACGAACACCCTCGGTAAAGGCAAGTTGGTCGAACACAACGCAAAAGAAATCGTGATGGAGGGTGCAGAGGGGGGTAACATGTAGAGCAAAGGGCTCGTGGTAGATACGAGGTTGAATCCATTAAGAGACGGTATTCCGAGGAGGGTCTGGCCTGCCTGGGCCGCGACGGAGGGGATCGGGAATGGGACGAGGGAAAAAAGAAGTGGCCATAATCCTGCCCTCATATAGTCCGCCCAGAGACCGCTTTATAGTAAGATTAATCAGAGAAGAGAATTGGAATCTTGAGGTTGAATGCGTAGGTGTACAGATGTTGAAATAAGCAAAGACTTTTGAAGCAAAAGGTGCGGCGGTTGTCGTGGACGAGTGGTTGCATCACACGGCGTTACACGGGTTTTAATATGTTGACTGCGGGGATGACGATGTTCCAGAAATATCGACGCGCATGGCGAAGTGCACACAAAGAGTTATTTTTAACCTACCTAGGCTTGTGGACTTCGAATTACAGATATGGTTAAGTCTCTCTCGGGCTCACACCGCCGAAAAGCCGACCTCACCCAGATATCTTACATATGGACAAAACTCATCTCTTTTCTTGGCAGATGGATACAGCGATTATGTATCCTAACCCTTTTTTCGATGAGAGGACCTGCACATCGGACCATGCAGTAGACCGCCTTGTAAGCCCTTCCTGTCCATCGCTTTGGCTTGTCCCATTCATTCACCTGGTGATTACAGATTCGCCTCGTAACAACGCGGCGCGTAAAGGATTCTTTATAGACGAGCTACCGTACGCAGAAGACACGCGGCGATACCTTGGATGAGAGCTGAGGTGGGGTTATGAACATTCTATCAACAAATCAGAACAATTGCTACACGACTGCCGATCTCGATTCGTCCACACATCACTCACACTCTGCCTTAATCAAACGGTAGCATAGTGTAAGCATTGCGTCCTCTAGCAACAATGTACCTAAATGCCACTCGCACACTCCGGACGACCCTTACGATACCGGCCGTTCGATATCGCTCCAATGTCTCGCAGACGACATCCGCTTCGTCATCGAAGAACCCCTTCCCGTTTCCTCCCCATCGCAACCCAACACCCCTCCAAATATTCCATTTGGATTCAAGTGCAAGCGATGCAGATATCAAGTCCCGATGTGAGCCTCGTATCCGGACGATTGCCCTGGAAACAACATGTACATATGTTCTCACTAATCACGCGTCTGGTCACACGTAAAGATTACGAGCTGGTCAAGCTTTTCCATCCCGACACTGCAGCTCAGGATGGAGCATCATCAAAGGTGCGCCAGGATCGGTTCCAACGCATAACGGTCGCCTATAATCAGCTACGGCGCAAAAATGGCAGATCAAAGCTGCCATCTGTCTCGGATATATACCGAGCATCTGGCTCCGGCGCACAGGCCAATAGAACATGGACCGGAAAGAGAAATGAATGGGGAGGGTTTGAATACCAGTACGACGACCACTTTAGGGAGAAGGGGCAAGAGACGGCCGGTGCTACCGCAGGAAGCAAGCCACGGTATGAGAGGACGTTCCACGAATCAGACGCACCATACTGGATCTTTTTCGCAGTCGTAAGTCACCATGTTTCAGTATCCGTTTATGACTTATTGGATCAAGGTCTGAAGCGTTGGAATGATAGGCTTTTGTAGGCGGTATCGTACAATTCATCTTCTTCTCGCCAGCTCAAGAAGCGGCACGGCATAATCGGAAGGCTACCCAGTCGCTCAACGACGCACGTCAGAGTCGAGAGGAGCATGGCGCGAAACGGAGGGAGGAACTCAAGCTCTGGGCTGAACAACAGCGCCGTAGGAGGGAGGAAGAGCTGGGCGAAACCGAAGATGATCGGCTCGCGCAGGTCGAAGGCGAGATGCCAGATGCTGCGGCGCCTGCTAAAAAAGGAGCTGTCGAGGCAAGCTCCTGAATGGATGGGGGAAGTACATACAGTATCACGCTTAACGTAACATATAATCTAGATGAGATTCACTCATACCTGGTTTTTTATAAAGGCGCTAGATCTTGCGAACATAAAGACTGATCTACTTAATCAACGAATTTGCGTTGACACAGCTTGGCGCCTTGTCACCGGCTGGAAGCCGCGTGCTATGCTTATTGCTCTCTCGGCGATGATCTTTCGATCACTCAATAATATACGTTAAGAGAGCCAAAAGTTGACCCGTAAGGGGGTCGAACCCTTGACCTTGGCGTATACTGAGGAATATCCTCTATTAGCACCACGCTCTAACCAACTGAGCTAACCGGCCTGATGCATTTCGAGAAGTATTAAAACAATATAATTAGTATGATATGTCGGACAATTACCCCCGTTCTGCTACTAACCGATTACCCGCCATAACAACTAGCGATTTCTTGCTATGTATTTCAACTGGCTTATTGAAACCCAACTCAATGACTCTACCGTTTTCTGACACGGTGCATGGGGCAGAATCGGAAGCGGGGCACCTGATTCTTCCAGTGATCTTCATCTCCCACGAACCCGCAAGATGTCGAGGAGCCTGGAGCCAAAGCCAAACCGGTGGGAGCAGCCGGACAGGCCCATAGGTGGACATGCTGATGATCTCAATTGCTCCGACTGAGCCCCGTTTAATACACGCGTTGACATCTCCGCACGCTAATCCCTCCTTCACGCTCAACCATGTACCCGCCAGTAAAGATATACTTGGGCTCCATAACCCCCCTCCATACTAAGGCGCAAATCATCTCAACGATACGATACCTATCCACAGGCACCCCGTCGCACTCTGCTTCATCGTCTCGGAACCCGTATCCATTTCCTACCCATCGCAATCCGACTCCGCGCCAGATTTTCCACCTAGATGTCAATGCGACTAGTGCCGATATCAAATCACGTTGTGAGCCTGGTTCCGTCCCACCACAGGACCGACCGCAGCGATTTCAGGCTGACAAATCATACTGCCATCGAAAGACTATGAACTTGTGAAACTCTATCACCCAGATACCGCTGCAAAGGACGGCATGTCACCAAAAGCATGCAGGGAAAGGTTCCAGCGCATCACGGTTGCCTACACCCAGCTAAGGAGGGGCAGTCGCAAATCGAAGTTACCAACCGTTTCAGATGTTCAACCGAATCGAAGATGGACTGGTCAGTTCAACGAATGGGGAGGATTCAAGTACGAGTACTTCGACCATGGGAATGACGGCACGAATGGGAAGCCCTTGCACGAGGCGCACGCACCGTATTGGCTATTCTTCTCTAGCGTAAGTTCTTCTTCGAGTTTCCAACCTTACTTGATCTGTCAAACTGATGGATGTGTGCTAATAGGCGATACTCTGGACACTCCTGGAATACATCTATGTTTCACCATCTCAAGACGCCTGGCGCCATAGCCGTAACATCGCCCAAAACCGCAGTTATGCACAACATAGTAAGGAAGAACATGAAACTGAACGAAAAGAAGAGCTAAAGCTTTGGGCCGAACTTGAGCGGCGGAAGGAGAAGGACCACGAAGACAGCAAGAACAGTAGCCTTGCATAATGTCGAAATTCAACGTTTCAGATACTACATAGCCTATACCCGAGAGAATGAATACAACCGCAGTGAACATACCTTACATGTAGCTACGATGAGGAATGGAGTGGTGGATGACGCGGTAATCTCGGCGTCTTCTAGGAGAATATCGGTGGGATAGAGCAATTGAATGATAGGCGTGTCGTTTTCGAAGGCCAATGATGACACGTTAATGATCTGAATGGCAAGTAGCTTTAGGAGCTCCCACTGGTAGTCATCGGGCAGGCAAAGGGCAACTCGAACGGACTGTGGTACAATTCTTCTAGGCTCTCGACAAGTTTCTTCTCACAGAATTATCGGGGATCAGCAAGTTCCCTGGTTTGGTTGAACCGTGATATGTATGGCGAGACCTCGTTGAACGGCGACCTCAATAAACAATCTGGATTGTGAGTGCTTTAATAACCTCGACGCCATCACACAGTCAAAATTGATAACGCGAGTTACCATTTGCAATGGGAGCGGATAGCGGAGTTAATACTTAGTACTGTGGTGGGGGTTGAGCTTCTCTGGATGACCGGTCAATGAAGGCTTGCAGTCGGACTGGTTGAGCACGGTATTTTCTTGCCTAACACGACCTCAAGCCCCTGCCCCGGATGATCGAAAGTAGGCCGTAGAGTCCCTTCGTGATGCCTCCCATAGTAAGGCGGCCTTGCCTGAGTGCGGTCAGTATCAGCGGTAGAGCCATTCTCATTTCTGAGTTAGGTGACACCTTCCACCCGAATGCAGTGCCTCATGGCTGAAATGATGTCCACGGATATGTGGATATTCTGTCGGCGTAAGGATAAGCGCGACTTTTGTTGAGAATTTGTCCACCCACCGAGAAAATGATGCCCCTGGACTGTTCGATGGCATAGATGTCGAGGATAGTCTCCGAACAACAGGTGGTCGGCACTGTCGTAGTTAGTGTTGATAATCTCTGAATTATAACGGCCTTCATGCCCTGGTCATGCAAGGTGCGATTCTCGCGAACCGTACACCAGTCGAATTTCAATCCAATGGCCGTGACACCATAATCGTCGAAGCGAACATTATTCTCGGTGGCGTTGTAGGTCGTGTAGAGGCAGATCGTGAAGACTGGGAGCTCGGTCACTGCGGCATCGATCTGGTTGATGAATGGCACGGTCTAATACCCTCAGCGCAGACAGCGCACAGCAAGCTCAGATGATCCAAGACAGGTACCGAGATGCCGGTCGGGGAAAGTTGGCTCTGGCATATGAATAGCATTAATAATGCGAGTCGCCAGTGGACAAAGCCAGAGAAGTCACCAATCGTAAGATATCCACACCCGAAAGGAAAAATTAAAATTAAAATTAAAAGCAAAAATAGATACCATCGAAAAAGGTTGACTGTCTTTTTTTTTTGCACGACGGATTCAACCACTGAATCCAGTCACAGCCGACGATGCGAGAGGTGCCATGGGCGTATTCACGGGGGTCGTATCCGTGCGTCGATGTCGAACATACGTGGCGATCGTTTCCTCCCAAAGGGTGAACCATTCCACTTCCCGTATCCCTTCTAAACGTGAGATCCCTTTCGGTGTTGTGCGAAGGAAACGAAGTGATGGGAGTGGGGGTACACGCGCGCTGTACGCTTCGACAGTCTCTCCCGGGATGGAATCCTCCAGATGAACCCATTTGGCCATTGCGTAAGCCGCTCCAGCGACGCGCCACTCTCCTCCACCACCTTTCCCCCATCGCTTGAACGGCCATATGATGAGTGGGTAGATGAGATAGACGCATAGCAGGAACTTGTAGAACCCATGGGAGAGCGTTCGAGAGAGCCAGTTGTGAGGTCGGACGGAGACGACGTCCGATGAGACGTTGAACGAGATGCTCGGTGTATTCCCAGGATGAGCCCAGTTTGCCCTACACACCCTGCTAATGTGATCGGTGAGCTCCAAGAGGTTCCAGCCGTGTATGGTCTTGTGAAAGTTGAATTCCTTGAGCATCTTCGGGCTGGCACAGTACTCGTCCACCCAATCTCGTAAACTTTGCGAGGGTGGTTGAACGCCGCTATCGTCAAAGGTCCCGACGGCTCCATGAACGCCGTATTGGAATCGATGTCGTGTCGCTTCTCCGTCGACTCCCGCTTGTGTTCCGAGAGGTTCGCTAGAGAGGTGGACCCAAGGTGGTAATCCAACGTCTTTGAGACGCTCCCTCCTCGCATGCGCTGTGACCTCTTCGTCGTCCTCGGCCCTCCGCCTGAGCTCCTTCCCCAACCCGATCTGATTCATCTCGAGATCTTTCCCATCTGGGGTCTTGTGAGGTCCTTCGTCGACCTCCTTTACGGTTTTCCCTCGGTATGCGGCGGTTCTGTCTCCGACGAGGTAGATCGGCGCGCCGAAAGGTTCAGGGAGTATGAGTCCGGTGAGGTCGATGATGAAGTCAAAGTCTGTGATGGTGACTTGATACGTTTCCGTCGTCCAGTACTCTGTGTTTCCATTCTTCCGTAGTACCTGTCGCGTCCGCGTCTCCTGATGAGTACCCCTGCACGAGACGTTGAACACTGGAGGATGTTCTGCTTGTTCGAGTAGAAAACGGTATAACGCTTCCCCTGAAGAAAGAAAAACACAGATGCTCAATAACCAAGTCTGGCTTATAACAGAATGGGGTCGTAAAACGTACCATCCGCATTGAGATGGGCATCATGAGAGACCAGATGCATGTCACTTCGGAGTCGGACTTCCGAATTGTGCACCGAGAATGGTGGTGGCGGCTCAGACGTACCAGGCACATTCAAAGACTGATCATTGTCGGCGGCACGCTTTTCGTTGGGAGATGCAGCATTGTCAGCACCTTTGTCATTGTCGTTGGACGATTCTTTAATATCGTCTTTTGAATCCCAGTTGGTTGACTCTGGTGGAACGTATTTGGAGGAGTGGTAGACCTCTTCAGTGTGGCCCATAGGGTATGGTGCGTGAGGAGTGTGGGGGTGGTATCGCGAAAACAAAAAGGTTTATATGCCACGGGATGCCAAGCGGAGCGCGACAGTGCCGTGTATATCCGCTGCACCGCCACTCGACGCTTCGGACACGGGAAATGCATGGCACTGACTCCGCGTCCACGGCCACAACGGGTCACTCTTCGATCCATCTGAACGTCAGCCAAATTTTGGCATTGGATGCCACTTTTGCGGGTGCGTGAAAATGCCGATCCGCGGCGAAACCCAAGTTGGATCGGCTTGGCACGATATATATCCCTTGGCACCCGTCCTCTCCCACTACTCGGCTTGAACATCATTTGAACATGGGCCATGCAGAAGTCTACCACTCTTCTAAATACGTCCCGCCCGAACCAACCAACTGGGATGCGAAGGACAGCATCAAGGAAGCGGCGTCTAACGACGAAGGCCTGAAGAAGCCGCCTACCAAGGTCGATACGCACGCCGACAACCAAGAATCCCCAGAAGCACCTGGTTCTTCGGACGCACCGCCACCTTTCTCGACTCACAACCCGGAAGCCCGAGTCAGAGGCGATTTGCATCTTATCTCGCATGACGCGCATCTCAATGAGGACGGTATGTTTTGATCCCGCACCCCACTATGGGGTCAAAATTTGCTGAGGTTTGAGATGTCTTCATTTCGGATAGGTGAAGCTCTGTATCGCTTCTTACTCGAACAAGCTGCAATACCACCATCGTACACTATGACATGTATAGGGAATCATCTGGAGAGGCGGACTCGACAGGTTCTGCGGACCAGGGGGAACACGGAACAATGGGAAACTGAGACGTATCAAGAAGGGGTCGAAGATTTTGCGTTCACCATTAACCTCACTCCCAGTATCATCCCAGAACCTCTCGGAGTCCCGATCTACATCGTTGGAGACAGGACCACCGCTTACCGAGGGAAGGCGGTGAAGGAGGTTGACGAGGGTCCTCATAAGACCGTAGACGGGAAGGATCTCGAAATGAATCAGATCGGGATGGGCATTGAGCTCAGGCGGAAGGCCGAGGATGACGAGATAAGCGCGGCGGACACAAGGAGTGAACGCCTCAAAAACGCCGGATTACCGCCCTGGGTACGCCTCCCCGACGAACCTCTAGGAGCAGAGGCAAGACTCGAATCGAACGCAGCCCGGCTTCGATACCAATACGGTGCTCCTGGGACGGAGCAAACATTCGATGACGACAGCCTCCAACCACCCTCGCAGAACCTCCGGCAATGGGCGGACGAATACTGTTCAAGCCCAAAGATGCTCAAAGAGTTCAACTTCCACAAGACCGCCTACGGTTGGAACCTCGAAGAGCTTAAAAACCACATCACCGCAATATGCAGGGCCAACTGGACGCATCCCGGGAACACTCCGAGCATCACATTCACCGTCTCATCGGACGTCGTCTCCATCCGACCTCACAACTGGCTCGCTCGAATACTCTCCCATGGGTTCTACAAGTTCCTGCTCTGTATATTCCTCATCTACCCGCTCTTCATATGGCCATACAAACGATGGGGAACTGGCGGTGGGGGAGAGTGGCGAGTCGCCGGAGCAGCATACGCGATGACGAAGTGGGTTCATGTCGAGGATTCTATACCAGGCGAAACCGTAGAGGCTTATATTGAACGTGTGCCCACTACGACGCCATCCATTACCTACCTTCGTGCTACGCCAAATGGAATCTCGCGTTTGGAGGGAATACGGGAAGCCGAATGGGTGAAGCAATGGGCGCCAACCATCGCGACCTTTGTAAAAACCCGTCGTCACGATATAAAACCAGTGGACGCGCCACTACCTCGTTTACCAGGGACAAACATGGTTGCGCTCTGGTAGCTGCCACCCGGGGGTTCTACCCACGGCGTCACTGTTGCGTATCCTCTGCATATCCGCATCCCCAAATATCAAACCAATCAGGTGGAATGCATTGATAATAATCGTCAACTCCTTAGGACCTGACCCGAGCCCATTCATCAGCAAATCTGAGTTATCTCTTAAACAAAGCACCTAGCGTAACCATTGTGCATTGATTATATATATAAAACAGAGGAAAGAAAACCCATCGCATTGAACATTAAAAAAAATGAGTGCAGACATAGGACCCTCAACATGATTTCGCATGTTGGGGTAAGGATTCGAGAACCCTTGAACATTGTACAGCATACCTCTCGAACCCTGGCCCCAGTACTTCAAAGCCCGCCTTGGCTTGTGAGACATTTCTCCGAGCCCCATCATACTCGCCTAGAGTTTGAAGGACCATCCCGATAATAAACGAGCAGTTCGCCATACCAAGAGGATCGCCCATCCCTGCATACATTCCTCCTGCCTCTTGGTATGTCGTTAGGGCCTCTTCATTCTGGTCCTGTGCCATATAAATATCACCGAGGACCTTGAGACAGTTTGCCGCACCGAGCATATTACCCAGCTCTGTGTACATCCGGTTCGCTTTATGAATTGCTTCCCGAGCCTCGTCATACCGATCTTGCTGTTGACGAACGTCCCCAATCCTCCGGAGGCAGTTTGCCATATCGAGCCTATTACCAAATCCCGTAAACGTTCCATACGCTTCTTGGAATACCGCTAACGCCTCGTCACAGCGGTTGTGCGTCAAATGGATGTCACCGAGGCTCTTAAGACAGACTGCCGCACCGAGCTGATCACCTAGCTCGGTGTTCATTTGGTGTGCTTCTTGGAGCGTCGCTTGGGCCTCTTCGTACCAGCTTTGAATCCGATAAACGTCCCCGATGCTCAGCAGACAAGTCGCCGCACTATGTCGATCGCCCAGCTCCATGAAATCCCGATTCGCTGCTCGGTACACCGCCAACGCAGTTTCAAACTGGCTTTGGATCCGAAAGATGTTCCCAACGTTGAGTAAACAGTTCGCCACGCCGAGCCGATCGCCCAACGCTTTGTACATTTGGTTTACGTCTGCGATTATCACCAGGGCCTCTCCGTTTCGGCCTTGGATATGAAGGATGCCGCCGATGGACTTAAGGCAGTTTGCCGCACCGAGCTTATCACCTAGCTCTGTGTACATCCCATACGCTTCTTGGAACGTCGTCTGGGCTTCTTCATACCGGCCTTGGATTCGATGGATTCCTCCAATGTTCAGGAGACAGTTTGCCGTACCGAGCCGGTCCCCCAACCCTGCATATGTTCGGTCTGCCTCTTGGTATGCCGCCTGGGCCACTTCATACTGGCACAGACACTCGGAGAGGCGGCCGAGTTCGTATAAACTGCGAGCCAGGCGGTCAAGTTTGCGTGTCTCCCGGCAGACATATACCACACTCTGAATGACGTCCAAACGAGGTGGAGTGTCAAGCTGATAGCAGGAGAATGTGATCGCGGCATCCACAGCGGTATCTGTGCCGCCTTGTATGGCGTCGGGTAATATGACCTCGAGATTGGTTTCTTCCTTGCTCATAGCTTCTGCATCGTTCACGAAGTCGGAATCACCAATTCGTGAATTGTGCTTGACAATTAACGCCATGTATCCATCGTAGAGTGTTTCTTTCAAAACAGGTGATAGGGGGTGATACTTCAAGACATATGCTTGGATGGGAGAATGAAGTTGGAGGGCCCTTGCGTCTGGCTCCGGGTTCGTGAGCATCACCCCCCGAAGCGTGGCCGTAGCTAGGATCAGATTGCGAATGCCGGGGGCTAATGTCGGAAGGAGGGTGACGTCAGCCCCAGCAGGAAGCATGGCGATGATCGAGAGGAGTATGAGTGCGTCCGGGACTGACTTCATCAAGTTGCTCTCGATGGACATTTGGATGGATATGTTGACGCTCTGACTCTTGTCGGTGCCGTATAGAAGATCCGTCCCCTTCGCTTTGTCCTTCCATGCCTGAAGGAGGGCCGTTGGCGTCTCTCCGGTCCTCCCGAGGCTCGCCATGAGCGTGATTGCCAAAGGCATGTATGAAAGTTCGGTGAGAAGCACGTCAAGAGAGCCATCATTGGCGGCGTTGGGGTCTATGCTGAGGTAGAGATCACGAGCAGCCTCTTTTCGCAAAACAGGAAGTGGTTTGAGCCATGGAAGTGACCATGGGATGTGAGTCGAAGGCGGCACATTCGATCGCATTGTGACCAGAATCGCGACATGGGTGAAAGAGGCCAAGGAGCAGAGGATCTCTTCCACTCGGGTCCTCCCTCCGTGAATGTCCCAAGGCGTCTCGAAGTTGTCGAGGAGAAGTAGAGTGGGTTCGTTGGTAGAGCGAAACTTAGTTCTGATTCCCTCCATTCGATCGCTCGACGACGCTTCGATGTAAAGGCTTCTGGCGATGAGCTCGATCAAGAGAGCGACAGATGTAACTTCCTCACAGCGGACGAAGAACCGCGACTCACCAAACTTCTCCTTGACATCCGCTTGATTCATTACGGCCATGAGGAGGGCAGTTTTTCCGATACCTCCAGGGCCGAGGATCGCCAAGCGGGGGGTTTCCGTTGATGTAACGCGATCAGAGATGTCGGCGACTTCTTCATCTCTGCCGTAGAGTGTTGTAGGTTGAAACGGAAGGACATAAGACGATAGTAATACGCTATATTTCAAGGCGTAGTCAGTACGGGGTCGGTTGAGGCGGTAAGACGATGGACGTACGTGTCTTGAATTTTTGGTTCTAAAGCCTGCTCAATAGGAGGAATATTAGACAACATTTCCAAAACGCCGTTAATGATCAGACCTGCCATATTTTGCAAGATTTTGCGGATATCCCTCACTTCCGTATGGATATCCTGAAGGTGGATGGCATCCTGTACCCGGCCTTCAACCTTTCAATGCGAGGTCGGTCAATGAGTTGATAATAGGATGTTCAAACGCTGGCTGACCTGAAATACATCCATCGCCCAGCTAATGCGAGTAGTAAATCCCTTAATCTTCTGACCGTTCTCCATGTACAGCAGACCGCCTTTCAAGAAGCCCCCAATCGTTCGAGGATCTGTTTCTGCTCGCATCTCTTCGACCTCCGTTAATATGGTGTGGAGTTGCCTGTTAGTGTATGCTTTTAGTACTTTGCAAGGCCATGTGGACGATCTAATAAAACAAACCCGCTAAGTCGCTGTACGCTAGTTCTGATGCCCGAAGTGATGTCCTCGTCATTCTCCCCTTGATTAGAGTCCGATATTACAACCAGTAGTCCTAGGAGACGTTCCACGAGCGTTTGTACGTCGTCGCGATTGGCTTTCACTCCCTGGTCAATACCAAGAACGTCAGACTCAGTCTTCATTAGCGCTTTGTATATGTGCAGCACTGACCTCTACAATGGTAATTATTTTGGAAGCCGCACCGATGACTGCCTTTACATAAGGCGGATTGACCAAGTCGGTAACTTTGGAAAGAACGTCCAGGCTGATCTTCGTCCCGCCGACAATATATGGAGCTACGGCTTTCCCGCGTTTCCTGATATGCATCCTGGGCGACCTTTGCGACTGCTGGTGACGGGGTGGGCGAAGGGAGCAAAGATCTTCCGGGTAGACAATGCAAATGAGATGAGCACTTCTTTATAAGTTTGCATCATAACATCGCAACAGTATTGGCGCACATAAAGTTCATCACACATCGTTAGGACTGTTTTCGGATATGCAATGGAAACCCCTTTCTTCTCTTTCAAAAGCGTGTGGATACCCCAGCCTCACCAAGAATCTGGGTTAAAATCGATTAGTCATAAGATCATTGTTACGAGTAGCTCATATATGGTCTCCGACACCTCGCATGATGCATCACCTTCCACAACGAAACTGAAATATCAGGAATGCCCGATGACCGACCCGGTAACAACAAATGATTATATGGTACCGTACCAGTATGAATTCTCAGGACGAACCCTCAAACGACACGTGTGAAGACTTCGAGAGCACTCTCAAAGGTCAAGCCGTGCCTGGGCTTGCGCCGTATGAACTCAGTGACCAAGGCAACTATCAATATCCGGGTTTCGGGAGTCGCTAGTACTATGCCAGAAGTAATTTGTGCCTGTTCAATAGTTGGGGTGGTGGGGAGCAGAGCGCGAATGTCAAGGGGAAAACCCACGGCTTGGCTTGAGGCAATAGTTCACAGCCACTCTGCAACGGGTTTAGAAATTGGGTCTTCTGCGGACAGATCGTATCGTGGTGGTTGCTCTCCCTTTCTCCCTCCTTCGGGATTGAAAGTTCGATCTATTCCTCCGTCAAAGTTGAAGGGTTTCACGCGAGAATCAATCGACATCAAGCCCTCCATCCATCGTTTGGATTTGGCCTAGCTGGATGCATAAACAATCGCAACTTCCGACCATCACATCCCCACATCCGTCCCATCCGACAGTATCTCCGTCCAGGACAGTGAGCCATCTCGGGATTCTCGTCTAACATGACCTCGACGTAGATGTGCGCCTGCTCTAGGAGATCGAAGATGCGCCTTGGGTCGCCGTGAAGCCGCTTTCGTGCCGCCGTTGTGGGTGCCTGGAATGGCGATCCGAACCCAGGTCGACTCGGCTTGGCACAATATATATCCCTTGTCATTTGCACCACATGCTCTTATACGCCCTCTCACATTGCTTGCCTTGGATATCATTTGAACAAAAGTCTACCACTCTTCCAAATACGTCCCGCCCAAACCAACCAACTAGGATGCGAAGGACGGCATCAAAGAAGCAGCATCCAGTGATGACAAAGGCCTCAAGAAGCCACCGCCTACAAAGTTCGATAAGCACGCCGACATCCAAGAATCCTTGGAAGTACTTGGCTCTTCGGACGCACCGCCACCTTTCTCGACTCACAACCCGGAAGCCCGAGTCAGAGGCGATTTGCACCTCATTTCGCATGATGCGCATCTCAACGAGAACGGTATGTCTTTGATCTTGCATTCCATTACATGGCTGAGGTCTCATTTCGGACAGGCGAAGCTCTGTATCGATTCCTCCCCGAACGGGCAGCGATACCACCTTCGTACACTATGACATGTATAGGGAATCATCCGGAGACGCGGATTCGACAGGTTCTACGAACCAGGGGGAACATGGAACAATGGAAAACCGAGACATACCAAGAGGAGTTTGGAGATTTCGCGTTCACCATCAACCTCACTCCCAGTATCATTCCAGAACCTCTCGGAGTTCCAACCTACATCGTTTGAGACAGGGCCGCCGCTTACCGAGGGAAGGCGGTGAAAGAGGTCGACCAAGGTCCCCATAAGACCTCAGATGGGAAGGATCTCGAAATGAATCAGATCGGGATGGGCATTGAGCTTAGGCGGAAGGCCGAGGATGACGAGATAAGTGCAACGGACGCCAGAAGTGAGCACCTCAATAACGCCGGACTACCGCCCTGGGTACGCCTCCTTGACGAACCTCTGGGAGCAGAGGCAAGACTCGCATCGAACGCAGCCCGGCTTCGACACCAATACGGTGCTCCCGGGGCAGAGCAAACATTCGATGGCGACAGCCTCCAACCACCCTCACAGAACCTCCGACAATGAGTGGACGAATACTGCTCAAGCCCGAAGAAGCTGAAAGAATTCAACTTCCACAAGACCGTCTATGGTTGGAACCTCGAAGAGCTTGAAAGGCAAATTGTCGCGATATGCAGGGCCAACTAGACCCATCTCGGGAACACTCCGAGCATCACGTTCAGCGTCTCGTCGGAACGTCATCTCCATCCGACCCCATAACTGGCTCGCTCGGATACTCTCCCATGGGCTCTAAAAGTCCCTGCTCTGTATATCCCATATCTACCCGCTCATCACATGGCCATACAAGCGATGGGGAACTGGTGGTGGAGGGGAATGGCGAGTCGCTGGGGCAGCATATGCCATGGCGAAGTGGGTTCATGTCGAGGATTCCGTACCAGGCGAAACCGTAGAGGCCTATATTGAGCGTGTGCCCACTACGACGCCATCCATTACCCACCTTCGTGCTACACCAAGGGGGGTCTCGCGTCTGGAGGGAATTCGGGAAGTCGAATAGGTAAAGCAATGGGCGCCAACCATCACGACCTTTATAAAAACCCGTCGTCAAGATATAAAACCAGTGGACGCGCCACTACCCCGCTTACCAGGGACGAACATGGTTGCGCTTTGGTAGGTGCAATATCCAGGACTTATGTTTTCAGGATTTTGTGTGAGGGGATGAAATGGTTTCTTACTCCAAGCTGCTGTATCTTAATCTAATGGTACCATCTGTTGAGAATGTTTGAGGATTTTATCTTAGTATATCCGCATTCAAACCAACAATTTTCTGGTTATTGTGAGAATCATAGGAACTTTGACGTGTACGGTTAGGATAGAGTCCGAGGACAAACTACGCGAGCCAGGCACCCTCAGAGGGACCCCGGAAAATCTCCCACCTAGGCTGACATATCCAAGAATGATAGCGCAACAGGTAGAAGTCCCAAGAGAGCTCAGAATAACCGGGGTAGTTGACTGGACAGTATGTTAGGATTGGGTTTCGTTTCCGCTGAGACCATTGAACGGAGCACGCATTTAACTCTCCTCACGAACGAGTCGTCGATTGTGTAGCTATTATTACCAAACTTTCGAGCAAAATCGGACCTTTTCCAAGACTACCGAGTAGATATGACTTCATAATCAGAAAAAATTGCAATGATTAAATGCATCATGAGTAGTGTCCGTTTAACCATCTCCGCCCATTCAATGAAACCCGTTGCTGTAGACTGCAGGAGAATTTCTTCCTCGACACTCTTGTCAGGGACCTATTTCCATAGCTAGGGCATGTAAGGTTCTAGAGCTGTACTGACGCTGGTTTTAACCTGTTACTGTCTTCCCAATGTTTCGAGGTATTTGGGTTTGTTGGACGATACCCAGGGATTCAACTCAGAGTCAACACAAATGCATAGGCAATGACTACTCCTAATAGACGCGTCGTTATATTAGATATCGAGCGTAAGGTCAAAGGTTTAATATAAGATGACTCAGAAAATTGAAGCGCGAACAGATAACAGCGGAGATGCGCCCATCGGCCATCCAGCATGTTGCCAGATGCGACAGACGAAGGAGAGCAACCAAGTAGTATACCCGGCCGGGAACTAAGCGACAGTGAATCCCAGAGCCACATTGGACGGGCTATTAACTTCCCAATAACATTCAAAGCCTCGCGCAAAACGATGGCTCGACATCAGCACCGTTTCTGCTTCTGTTCCCGCCTTCCGCCCATAAAACCTCATGTCTGATAAGAAATTCCGCCTGCAAGAGCTATATATAAATTTCCGTGCTATCTCAGGCCCTATAAATGCAGCAATCACTCAATCGAGCAAGTACTAAAGTGTGATAGGCGAGCTGTGACCGGGGTCCTTGGCCGTGCCGCGCGGCATTTTGTCCTCGGACTCTATCCTAACGTTAGACGTGGCAAAAGCTACCGCTTTCAACTCGAGGACTGAAGTGAGGTCGCGGCCATATCAAACTCAAAGAATGCTTTCTCGTACTTCATTTGCAAATTCCAAAGGTATTAAGAAGGAAACTATTTCGTACCTACAAGGGCACAACTGACAAGGGCACAACTACCATCCTAACAGCACATTGCATCCTTCCCCAACTAAATATAGTCCTCATTTGGAAATGGAAAATATCGCCCTTCAATACCTGATGAAAATTTATGGACATCCATCAGGTTCAGGATATGCAGCATGACACCAAAATGGCCAGCTCATTTCCGCAGTTTTCTTTTGGCTAAACATATGCAACACCCTCAAGATGATACAGCTTTATTACACCTGTATTCACACTATAGCAAGTATCATTATAGACAAAGTGCTAATCAAGACTGTCATAATGAAAGACATCCAGTAACCTTGATGTGATAAGCAAGCTTATAGCACAAAAGAAGAAACATCAAATATTGCAAGCTGATTCTTGTATGGCATTGCAATAATGTTGCCTTGACCAACCAGTTCATTCCTCTGAGCATGTGGCAACCAGAACACTGTTTTGTGTCCAGGGCCAGCCACCCATCCACTCTGGTCAACTTTGAAGGGGCACCAGGGCATGTCTTGATGAGGTACTACATTTAGCAGGTGAGTTTGACTGTCCCAATCCCATACCCAAGGTATGTCATCATTGGCAGTTTTGGAGATGATCTGCTTGTTATCATTAGTGAAAGCAGTTGAGGTGACTTGATTGATATGGCCCTTCATTGCCTTTCCAGTTGCTGCTCTAGTCTTAACATCCTGAAGATGTAAGGTGCCATCCCATGCTCCTGAGACAATGCTCATGCCATAAGGAGACACTGCAACACAGCTGACATAGTCAGTGTGGCCAATCTGTCATGACTTAGTGTCTAGTTGTGTCTCATAGCTCAGCAGAGGATGTCATAAGTCACTCTTTGTCTGGCTTCTATCAACCATGTAGTGGTTGTCAGTGACTTTGGAAATACTTGAAGTGCATGCACTAAGAGTTTGGTGAGAGTAAAGTGAGATAAACAATACAAGAGGTGAAGTGAGGAACAGTCCTCCTCACTTTGCTTACTACTTAAGCAATCCTAAAAGCCTGACACATTACATACAGTAATTGGACTGCATATCACTAAGCCATAGAACAATATCAGTAAGTGACATAGAATAGAACAGAATAGAACAATTGCAACACATGTCCCCAGGACGTGCCCTTAATCTGTAACCTCTGTTGCCATGTGCCTAGCAGGCACTACTCCATGCTCTCCACTCTGTTCCTTCAGTCACTTCCATGATGGTCATGACATCAGCCCCCTCAAAAAGCATTGTAGAGGAGTGATCAGTTGTTGCAATGGGTACAATGCTGATGTGGAAGTGGGCAGTTGACTGGTGATGCCGCTCCTGGGTAGAGTCAGTAGAATTCTGACACTGCAAATGCACTGCTTTCCAGATTCTCCACTGGTTCCCAAGAGTTCTCCTCCTCACCATAGTCAACCCACTTGATGAGGTACTGCAACTGCTGGCCTTGCCATCACAAGTTGATGACCTTCTTGACCTCATAGTGCTCTTCTCCATCTATGACCACAGGTGGTAATGGCTCCACTTCTCATCCCTCAATAGTGTCCTTGACCTTCATGAGGAGGGCAACATGGAAGATGTTATGGATCTTCATCATTGCTGGGAGTTTGAGTTGGTACACATGTGAGGAGATGACAGCTGTGATGGGGTAGGGTCTGAGCCTCTTCACTGTGAGCTTCATCAACAGTCAATCTGTCTTGATGTGTGTTGCCTCTAGCCACACTTTTTCTCCTACTCTGAATGCCAGTTTTTCCTCATGATTTCAGTCATAGACTCACACATGTCATTCCTGAGCCATCTTCATCACTGCTTTGAGCTCTGCTTGGACTGTCACTAGTCGAGTGATGATTTCCCCTGCTCCAGGAGATGACTGTGTTGCTGACAGGTTCATGGTGAATGTTGGGTGGTATCTGTAGTTTGCAAAGAAGGGGGATGAGTCAATTGAGGAATGGTGCATATTGTTGTATGAGAACTCTGCCATGGCCAATAAGTGTGAAGAGTTAGCTTCTTGCTAGACTCTGATGGGCACTTCTGTGCTGAGGGTGCCAAGCAGGGGTACTCACTGATGGCTATGACTAGTTGTTTGGGGTTGAGAGAAGAGGATGGATTGAAAGGCACTAGATTGCAAACAGGTGTTTGCAATGGGGAATCCTCCAGCATTCCCCTCACTCTTTATATACTAAATTCAAAGGAATCTTCCAGAACATTCTCCTAA
>WSUE01000188.1:0-75424 GCA_019633535.1 Tulasnella sp. JGI-2019a
GAAATGTTGGCTTTCCAAGGCGCACAGGTAGAATGAACAAACATAACAAATGTTGACTTGGGGACTTGGCGCGCTTTTGCAAGGTTGAATGTAAACCAATGGGCATTTGCTTGGTGTGAAGTTGCATAGGGCAAATGTAGGCGATGAGGGCAAATACAATATGACAAATGGCGTCATGGACATAGCAAGAATGGCAGAAATCCCACACTGCAGAAATTATTCAGTCTTCAGGCACCGGTGAAAATTATGTCTGGTTGTACTGCCAGTGATCACTGGACAGATCCAAGAGCCATTTGAAATGTGTATCGCCTCCAGTTGGAGCCTTGAGGTCCACCTTGAGAATAGCTGCATACATATCATATGTCATAGCATTCAATCCCCTTCTTCTGATTTCAGCTTGGAGCTTGGAGAGATCCGCTCCTACACACGAGTAATCGAATGGCTCAACAGCATGCTTCTCGTTGGACGTCCGCTGCTGTCACCAGTTCCTGTCGACGTTCACTTACAATATCACTGCCTACTGCAATCATATCCTTCACCATCTGATCTTCTGCAACTGTCAGACATGCAGTCGTTGACAATCTCAGATTCTTCCAGCTACACCCGTCAACTCGTAGAGGCACTGTCCATCCCAGGGGGCCCAAAGGAAGGCAGCAATGGATGGATGTGGCCAGGGCTTTGAGAGATGAACGTTGGGGCCTTTAAGGACCCTGAAAGGACCTTGTTTAACATGGTCAAGATGTGTACGGAGGTTGCTTTATGCCAGAAGGAAACCAAGGGCACAAGTGGGGTTGCTATGTTGGAGTGGTTGGAGGTCAGAAAGGGAGTGTTTCTCGTTGAGGACTTTGAGGAAGTCCGAGCTATCCTAGGACACATCGTCCTCACGGAGTCAGATATATAGGCATAGAAACTACTTGGGCAATGCAAACACCCTCTACATGTACTGCTAGTAGGTTCGATGCAGGAAAATCTGTTGTTCGTGGTTTGTTTGTGTTACTTGCCTAGCGACACCATGAGTATGAATACAGCATGAGCATTATAAAAGAAGTTTATGCACCTCCACGTGGTTGCTCAAGCTCATTAAAATCATTGGTTATGCATAAGGTTAATGGGTTATGGACAGGTATAGCGGTGGGTATTATTATGATTATTGCTATCTTTGATGCACAAGTATGTATAGTGTCAAATATAGCATTCCCATCTCTGATGCCCCAAACATCAATCGCCCACAGATTTCACTTTGCTTTCATCTTGCTTTCATCTTCAAACCTTTACTTCTTGTTCAATCTGCTATATATCCTCTCATACTACATTGCTACCACAACCCAGTGTCTATTTACTAAAGCGGTTGTTGATTTAATTTGGGCTGTAAGTTGTGAAAGCCTTCTCAATTGCAGCATGCTAAATTAGATTGATGCTCCTCACACATAGTACTTGTTTCAAGCATGATTGTATTGCATGCTTGCAACCGGAGTTTACCTTCACACACACCCTGTTATAAATCTATATCGAGCTCCGTTAGGAGTGCTTAATAAAGTCTGTATTGAGTACATGTCAAGTCGCAAAGGGGTGGTAAAGCAATCCCATTCGGATTCGCTTCCGAAGCAGATTGAAGAGAGCTTTGATCACTCAAAAAGTCCGTCATTGGGATGCCAAGAATCCTGATAACGTAATTGTCAATTCAACCATGAGGAACGGGTCAACGTTCTCATCAACGAAACCACCAACCAGGAGACAACAACGTGTCGGGTGTATCATCAACCTTTATCTGTGCACCTGCTTTGTCCGGATACGAAGCCTTCGACCCTTGTTCTAGCCCTCCATGGGTCTACCACCAGACTTGAAAGATAATATCGCTCTAACTCCTGTCACAACCAGCCTGGTGGATGGTCATGCAATGAGCAGGACTGGAATGTGAGCATTGAGTGAAGTATATAGCATGCCATCCCATTGACTTCTATCTTTATAGCGACAACCTACCTGTCAAACTTCTTGTCGAGATATTTGGCTACACTTCAGGGGTTTATGGATCGTTTGTCGATGACCAGTCTACAAGCTCTTATGTCTCCAAACTACATAACATGGCACAAGTTTGCCGAAGATGGCTGGAGATCATCAAGGATGCAGCCAAACTTTGGGCATTTGTAATGGACAGAACTCCAACATATGCAAGTCTTGTACTGAAGCAATCACAGTCACATGCCTTCAGCCTTTCTATCACCTCATGCCCACTCGATATGTCATTGTACACTGCAGTGCTGAGCCACTCGCATCGCTGGATACAAGCAGACATACGACTCACCCATCCCAACCAAGAAGCGTCACACATGCTCGAAGCAGTCAGTGCACCGATGCTCTGGCACTTGAAGCTCGTGAGCCCTGCTTGGAATAAAAACACTGTCATTACATTAGATCTCTTCCTAGACCAGCCACCAAAGCTAACATCACTAACTTTGGTTGGCATTTCGATCCGTCGCTGGAATTCTCCCATCTTTGGGTACCATCTCCATTCGCTCACAATAGCACACACCTACACTTCTGGTCCAACCTGTGAAGACCTTGTCGGTATCTTCCGCGCCTGCCCCACCCTCGAATACCTTGACCTGAATTTTATCATCTTCTCTGGTGGGACCAGCAGGTTGTTGGTTCGAGATTTCCCTGTACAGCTCCATCTGCTCCACACCTTGCTGTTGAGCCAAGTTTTGTCCAATGGCGTCATGGAAATTACAAGGATGGCAGAAATCCCGCACTGCAGAAACTACTCAGTCTTCAGGTGCCGGCGAAAATTACGTTCAATTATACTACCAGCGATCACTGGGCAGATCCACAAGCCGTTCGAAGTGTGTATTGCCTCCAGTCGGAGCCTTGAAGTCCACCTCAAGAATAGCTGCATACATATCATATGTCATGGCATTCAGTCTCCTTCCTCCAATTTCAACTTGAAGCTTGGGGAGATCCGCTCCTACATGCAAGTCATCGAATGGCTCGATGGGATGCTTCTCGTTCGACGTCCGCCACTGTCACCAGTTCTCATTGATGTTCATTTGTACCTAATACAGCCATATCCTTCCACATCCGATCTTCTGCACCTGTCAGACGTGCAGTCGTTGACGATCTCAGATCCTTTCGGCCGCACCTGTCAACTCATAGAGGCACTGTCCATCCCAACAGACCCAAAAGAGGGCAATGGTGGATGGATGTGGCTGGGGCTTCGGGAGATGAACGTTAGGGCCTTCAAGGACCCCGAAAGGACCTTATTTCACATGGTCAAAATGCGTACGGAGGTTGCTTTACACCAGAAGGAAACCAAGGGCACAAGCGGGGTTGCTATGTTGGAGTGGTTGGAGGTCGGAAAGGGAGTGTTTCTCGTTGAGGACTTTGAGGAAGTCCGAGCTATCCTAGGACATGTCATCCTCACAGAGTCAGATATATAGGCATAGCAACTAGCAGGTTCGATGCGGGGCCACCCGTTGTTCATGGTTTGTTTGTATTACTTGCCTAGTGACAAGCAGTCAAAAACCATGGGTACGAATGCAGCGTCAGCGTCACAAAGAGGTGTATGCACAACCACATTGTTGCTCAACCCCATTAAAAATTTTGGCTACGCATAAGGTCAATCGGCATTGGATGGATATAACAGCAGGTCTATCACCATCGCGACTACACTACTGCCATCCTTGACACGCAAATGCGTAGTGTCAAATATAGCATTTCCATCTCTGACACCCCAAACATCAATCGCCCACAAATTTTACCTTGTTCTCATCTTCGAGCCCTTAACTTTTGCTCGATCTGTCATGCATCCTCTCGTACTACATCGCTACTGCATGCTGTATTTACTGAAGTGGTTGTTGATTTAATCTGGGTTGCAGGTTGTGAAAGTCTTCTCAATTGCAGCATGCTAAATTAGGTCGATGCTCCTCACAGAGAGTACTTGTTTTCGCCCTGATTGCATTGCATGCTTACAACTAGAGTTTACCTCCACACATGTTCTGTTATGAGTCTATATTGGACTCCTTTACAAGTTCTTAATAAAATCCGTTTCAAGTGCATGTCGAGCCTCAAAGGGTTGGCAAAACAACGAGTTCGCTTTTGATGCAGAGTCTTTTCACACTGTAAACCACTCACAAAGCCCAAAATGAGTCTCGCCCACAACCGAAAACTCAATAGACTCTGGTGGGATGACAATAGCGAGGTATCCTCGGCTGATTATCAACCATCCTGGTCACTACAACCGTGAGAGACGAACCCAACGGAGACGACAACGTGTCGGTGATCACCAACCCCTTATCACTGTGCCCACTTTATCCAGATACGAAGTCTTTGACCCTTGTTCTGGCCCTACATGGATCTACCGCCGGATTTGAAAGGTTATACCGCTCTAACTCCTGTCGCAACCAGCCCGGTGGATGACCATACAATGAGCTGGACTGGAATGTGAGCGTTGAGTGAGGTGGACGGCATGCCATGTTATTGACTTCCATCCTCATAGCGACAACCTACCTGTTGAACTTCTTGTCGAGATATTCGGTTACACTTCAGGCATTTATGGATCTTTTTTCGGCGCCCATACAAGCCCCTACATCTCTAAATTACACGGCATGGCCCAAGTCTGCCGAAGATGGCTGGAGATCATTAAGGATGCAGCCAAGCTTTGGACATTCGTAACGGACAGAACTCCAGCATATGCTAGCCTCGCACTGAAGCGGTCACAATCGCATACCATCAACCTCTCTATCGCCTCGCGACCGCTCGATAGGTTGCTGTACGCTGCAGTGTTGAACCACTCGCATCGCTGGATACGGGCGGACATACGACTCAGCCGTCCCAACCAGGAAGCGTTACACATGCTTGAGACAGTCAGTGCACCGATGCTCCGGCACTTGAAGCTCGTGGTCCCCAGCTGGAATACAAACACTGTCGTTACATTAGATCTCTTCCCAGACCAGCCGCCAAAGCTAGCCTCACTGGCTTTGATCGCCGTTTCGATCCATCGCTGGAATTCCCCCATCTTCGGATGCCATCTCCACTCGCTCGTAATATCGCGCACCTACAGTTCAGGTCCAACCCGTGAAGACCTTGTCGGTATCTTCCGCGCTTGCCCCACCCTCGAAAACATGGACCTGAGTTTTATCACCTTCCCGGGTGAGACTAGCAGGTCGCTGGCTCAAGGTCTCCCCGTGCAACTTCCTTTGCTACGTACCTTGCTATTGAGCCAGATTTCGTCCAACGATCTCATAGACATAGCAAGAATGGCAGAAATCCCGCGCTGCAGAAATTATTCGGTCTTCAGGTGCAGGCGAAAATTACGCTCGGTTACACTACCAGCGATCACTGGACAGATCCAGAGACCGTTCGAGGCGTGTATTGCCTCCAGCCGCAGCCTTGAAGTCCACCTCAAGAACAATTGCATACACATAATATGCCGTCCCATCCAATCTCCTTCGTCCGATTTCAACCTGAAGCTTAGTGAACTTCTCTCCTGCGCAAAAGTAATCGAATGGCTCAACAGCATACTTCTCGTTCGACGTCCGCCGCTATCACCACTTCCCATCGACGTTCACCTGCAGTATTCCCAGCCTCTACGTCCACCTCCTTCGCCATCCGATCTCCTACGGCTGTCAAACGTGCAGTCACTCACGATCTCGGACTCTTCCGGTTTCACAACAAACCAACTCGTCGTGGCACTGTCCACCCCAAGAGACCTGGAGGATGGCAGCAATGGGTGGATGTGGCCGGGTCTTCGGGAGATGAACGTAGAGGCCTTCAATGACCCCATGAGGAGCTTGTTTCACATGGTCAAGATGCGTACAGAGGCTGCTTTACGTCAGAAAGAAGCCAAGGAAACAAGCGGGGTTGCTATATTGGAGCGGTTGGAGGTTGGAAAGGACGTGTTTTCCGCCGAGGAATTTGAGGCGGTCCGAACTGCCCTTGGACATGCCGTCGTCATGAAGCCAGATAGATCAGAGGCATAGTAGTAAAGTAAGAACCTCTACAAGTAGTGTTAGCCTGTTCTTGATGTCTGTTGTTTCTCAACCTCTTTGGCTTGAGTTTTCGTCGTCAATGCGCGTGGTTGGCATCTGCTTGGCGGAGATAACGGCTGGTCGCGGTCGACCGTCATCTTGCTCTTGTTTTATCTTCGAGCCCCCACTCCGGATTTCCCAATCTGATACAGGTCTCCATCGCCACCATGGCACACCATGTCATGTTTACTGAAGCGGTCGTTGGCTTAATTTTGGGCTGTGGCAGTTGACACGCCGCATGTACTTCGGCTATCGGCATAAAGCCCTCACGGACCGGAGACGGCCGAGAGAGTCCACTGAGGCAAAGGGTAATATGATCAGCTTCACAGCAACTGCAGTTCTGCCCACCCCCAGTGCCCTCACTTTCGTTCCGCCATCATGTCAATCTCCGGAATCCCCAGTCCAGCACCTCTCGAAGAATTAAAGTTTCGCGGTGGTCCCAACGAAGACGTGTCCGACTTCTTAGGAGCGATCAAGCGCGCTGCTATCAAGCAGGATCGACATTTGGACGACAAATGGATGGTATCATACGCTGAATCATGTCTACGTGGAGATGCGATGGAGTGGTTTGACGAAATGGGTCCAGACGTTGCCACCATGGATTGGATGTCCCTGCGTAAAGCTTTCCTGCTTCGATTTCGTGCAGCACCTCCATCATCCTCGACTGTAGCAGCGACAGCGGCAAAAATAGCAAGAGCATCAAAGGAAACAGAACTAGCAACGAACGAGGCGGCAGAGGTGGCAACGGAGGCAGTAGCAGCAGCGAGAAGAGCAAAGAAACTAAATCCAACAGCGGCAAAGAAAGCAAGAGCGGCAACCCCAACAGATACCGCGGCGGCAACGGATGCGATAGCATCAGCGGAAGCAGCAAGCAGGGCAGCAACAGCAGCGGCGACGAGAGCTGCAAAGGCAGCCACAACGGCAGAAGCAGCGGCAGCGGAATTGAAAGCAGCAGTGGAAAAGGCAACGGCGGCGGCAACAGCAGCAACAGCGGCCGCAGAGATGGTCGCGGCAGCGGCCAATAGGCGACCAAACCCAATTGTTGAAGAGCCGCCCACAGTCCCTCGTCCTGTTTCAGTTGACAACGTCTTTCGCGGCATTCAAGCAACGTGTTTTAGCAAGGCAAGCGTTGCCGTTATATTAATTACGTTTTTAGACATCAGTAGCTAATCATCTATTACAGGTACTCTTTCTCGGAAACGTCGGTACGGGGTTTCAGGTGCCTGGTATTCGAGATCTCCGTCGTGACGATTTCGATTTGTTCCCTGTTTTTAGGTGTGGGCAAGTCATGCCTGCTATCACGGCAACTTGGTCGTGGTTGGGTTTCGTCGACCACTCCGACTGTAGGTATACACTACGAGACCTCTACTCGTCTTGCTCGATTCGAAGCAGGCGACCTTGTCGTGGATAAGCAGGCCTTCGTGAGTCCATCTAGTACCAGCTCGCAAAAACCTTCATCTAAAGAAACATTGTTTCAGTGGGATGCCTCGGGAAAGGATGAGTACCGCAGCCTAATTGGTCCGTACTGTCCAGGGACGACTCGGATATGGATAGTCTACGATATAACGGATCAGAAATCCTTCCAAGGTGCGGTGACATGAAACCCAAGTTGTGCAACACTGCAACTGGATGAACCTTCTACACGTTGTAATATAGATGTAAGAAGGTGGTTCGATCTCGTCATGCAACATAATTCGACGGCCAAAACGATATTGCGTCTCGTCGGGAACAAATGCGATCTTCACAATCGGCGAGTGGTACAACAGCAACAGGGCCGCGACCTCGCAAAAGAGTTGGGGATATCGCAGTTCTATGAGACAAGTGCGAAGACAAACGAGGGAATACAGGAAATGTGGAACCTGTGGTTCGAAACTATCACGCAGTTTAAGCCGTAATGTATCCATCACTTTGTCTACGATTCTAGTTTTGCATTGCTGCCGAGTTAAGGTCGGGTCGTGGCTTCAGAACGTCCGAAATATCACAGAAATCGGTTCCTGCGCTCTCTCATACACCTGCACTTCCTCTCCTCCTTGCTTTTGTCCATCCCACGGATGATGTCAGGATACTGACCACCGTCACGAGCAACAGTGCCGGGTAGGGCGCCACGATGAACTATGGGACAGCATCAGAGGCGGTAGCGATCAACGAGCTGGATGGAGCGTAGACGGGGGTGCAGCAGAGGTCATGAAGCATTAAATAAGAAGTATGTTGAATGCATTGTTAGTGAAATGGGGATGGAAAGCGAGGAGAATCTCATCCTCGATTGAGGTGGCTCTTTAATCGACGGTGATTGCGGACATAATAACACATCACTCTGGCTCCCATCCCTGATATCTTGCATGGTCGGCACTAGCCCTAGTGCTTAACCCCAACTTTCTATTCCTCATACTCAAGCGGTTGTTATGAAATTGTTGGGGTTGCATCAGTTACAGTTCACTTGCGATATCCCCCTAATATGGAAGGCTTTTGGCACAAAGCCCTCATGACGGAGATGGCCGAGCTGCAGTTCCACGCTTCGAAAAGGCAAAGGGTAATCCAGGTCAACTGCAGTTCTGCCCATCCCCAGTGCCCTCGTCTCGTTCTTCCATCATGTCGATCTCTGGAGTTCTCAGTCCAGCACCACTCGAAGAATTAAAATTTCGTGGTGGCCCCAACGAGGATGTGTCCGACTTCTTAGGGGCAATTAAACGCTCTGCTGTACAACAGGACCGACATTTGGACGATAAATGGATGGTCTCTTACACGGAATCATGCCTACGTGGAGAAGCGATGGAGTGGTTTGACGAAATGGGCCCAGACGCTACCAACATGGATTGGCCATCCTTGCGCAAAGCATTCCTGCTTCGATTCCGTGCGGTACCCCAACCACCTTCAGTTGTGGTAGCGACAGCGGGAAAACCTGCGAGAATGTCAAAAGAAATGGAACCGGGACCAGACACGAACGAGGCGGCAGAGGCGGCGACGGAGGCAACAGCAGCAGCGAGAAGAGCAAAGAAAGTACCTACGACAGCGGCAAAGAAAGCGAAAGCGGCGACCGCAACAGACACCGCAGCGGCAACGGACGCGGCAGCATCAGCGGAAGCTGCAAGCAGGGCAGCAACGGCAGCGGCGACGAGAGCTGCAAAGGCAGCAGCAACGGCAGAGGCAGCGGCAGTGGAATTGAAAGCAGCAGTGGAAAAGGCAACGGCGGCGGCAACTGCGGCAGCAACTGCGGCAACAGAGACGGCAACAGCAGCAGCCGCCAGGCGTCCGATCGTACAGGAAACGCCAGCACCGCTTCCTGCGACAATTAACGACAAGTTCGGTGACGTCAAGGCAACGTGGTTTTTAAAGGCAGGCATTGCTATTATATCCACTTCGTTTTAGTAGTCTGTCACTGATCACGCATTGCAGACACTCATACTTGGAAACAGTGGTACGCGAGGTTTCATATACCTGGTATTCAAGGCATTTGTCGTAATAATCTCCCTCTGTTCATTATTGTCAGGTGTGGGCAAGTCATGCTTGCTATCGCGGCGCTTTGGTAATGGATGGATTCCGTCAATCGCACCTACTTCAGGCATAGACTTCCAGGTCTGCGCCTTGCTCAATGAAGGCAATCTATACAAGCTTTGTTGCGTGAGTCTGTCCTTCTACTAACAGCTCGCGGATATCAGCTGGAGAAAACCGTTTGCTTCAGTGGGACGCCTCAGGCACAGAAGCGTGTCGCAGCCGACTGGGACCATATTGCCAAGGGATGGATTGGATGTGGATAGTCTACGATATCACGGATCTGAGATCCTTCCAAGGTGAGGCAGTATGAAAATCCCGACTTGATGAATCCTCAATGTATTTTCTACCTTTAGATGTGAGACTGTGGCACAACCTCATCTTGCAACATAGGCCAGCAGCAAGAGAGAAAATCCGTCTCATCGGGAACAAAACCGATCTTTACGACCAACGCGTGGTACAAACGCATCAAGGTCGCGATCTTGCGAGAGAACTGGGGATACCGGAGTTCTTCGAGACGAGCGCTAAAACGTATGAGGGAGTTCTGGAGCTGGCGGGTATGCGGTTGGCGCCTGTAGAGCTATACAAAACCAAAAAGTAAAGACTTTCATATTTGCTGCTTACAATCCGATTCGCGCTCCGCTGCCGGGTCGAGTGCGACAGACTGGAGGGCCGCGGAAGAAATTCAAGTTCTCGACTGTCACTTGCACCTACTTTGCCGACTTCCAATTCCTCATTTGTTGGCCCTCTACGCCTCGACTATCTGAATGTCTCCGTCAGATTGTCCTTCCCACCTATCAGGGCAACGACGTTAATGTATCGATGTGCCTTCGTGTAATACCCAAATATACTCCTCACTGTGTACCGATCTGCATCATCTACATTTTCCTTAACCGTCCCCGACGATCTGCTGAGATTACTTAAGTAATCGCGGATTGTCAAATCCTAGCATAACAATATTAATGCGCGTGTTCCATAAGCTGTGTCTACTCCTTATGACTACCACCTATCGTCTCAATGAATAGAAGTCCTCGACCACGCCTATGGGTACACGAGCAACAAACGAGTATAGATAAACACATGGAAATAGATCGGACAATGAATTTCAATCAAGCGCACTATAATTTATATGATCAAATAAGAGAACAAGGTCGAACGAAGGACATCAGAGAAGGATTCAGCTACAGAATAATGGCTATACTCACATGATTCGGCACCCATGTCGGTCAACAAATGAATAGCTTGAGAGACGTTGTCTCGCAGTGGTGATTCAGGGTTCGGAGTCGGCTTCGGCATCATCGTGCCCTACAGCAGCAGGACCCGAGAGAGACCAACCGCACTGCGAGCCATCCACAGTTCAACAGACTAACAGGCTATTCATTTGTTGACCGGAAGCGAAGCAAAAGAGGCTCGGACCATGAAATGATGTGTTAAAGCGAAGCGATATAAGAATATTATTAGTGATTGGTCCAAAACATACAAAATTGATGACGAACTCACGGTCGACCGTTTTGGGTAGTCGTCTCAATGTCTCAGGGGGGGTCTTGCAGGTGTGGCAAGAAGTGAATCAACTTCGACCTCCACTACGGCCCAGCAGTCACCTCGACCTCCAGTGGTCCTCCACGGAGAGAGGGAGAACCTGGATTGTAGCAACGCACTCCGCAGTATGCCACCAGATTGGCATTGCGAGAGACCCACAGATCTGCAAGACCGCCCCGAGGTGCCCAGGAAAGCCACAGTCCGGTCCGTCCAATCCTATCAACGTCGTAGCAGCGAAGATCAAAGGAGGGCCATCAGAGAAGGATTCAACCACCGTATGATGGATTCACTTACATGATTCGGCATTCGTGCCGGTCAACAGGTGAATAGCCTGGGAGCCGTTGTCTCGCAGCGTGGACGCTTCGTGGCGTGATCGGGCCCGACAGTAGCAGGGCCCGAGCCAACCTCGCCGCGAGAAATCCATAGTTCAACAGGCTAACAGGCTATTCACTTGTTGACCGGAAGTAGAGCATACGAAGCTCGGAACGTAATGGTAATGCATTGAAGCGAAGCGATATGAAGATCAGGAGACTTTATCAGCGATTGGCCCAAAACACCCACGAAAAGGATAACGGGCTTACGGTTAACCGCCGTTGATCTCGAGTAGTTGCCTTAATGGCTCAGGAAGGGGGAGCTTGCAGGTGTGGCAAGAAGCGGATCAACTTCGACCTCCACTACCACCCGGCAGTCACCTCGACCTCCAGTGGACCTCCACGGAGAGAGGGAGAACCCAGATAATAGCAACGCACTCCGCAATATGCCACCGGATTGACATTGCGAGAGACCCACAGATCTGCAAGACCGCCCCGAGGAGCCCAGGAGAGCCGCAGTCCAGTCCGCCCAATCCTATCAATGTTGTAGTTGCGTTAGCACGACGTAGGTAAGGTTGAAAACAATGAGGCGCAAGAGTACTTACTTGATGTTGTTCCGGTTGGCTATTCTTGTTGAGCGATTCCGCACGGGCGACTATGGGCACGGGGAACACGCCATGTCCAGGTCGCTATCTTCAAACGCGTCGAAAGTCGGTTGGGGTTTGGGACGCGTGCTGCTGTTCCTGCGACGATCTGAACGTATGAGACGGAGGAGGGATTGAATGAAGGGGATCATGAAAAGAAGGGGGGAAGGAGTGGATTTGACGTGCGAAGCTCAAGAGAGTCAGCTGAGTTATAGACGCGCCAATTACGAATCCAACTCTTCGAGTTGTTAAAATGTCGAAGACCCGTGCGGGCCATTTTTAGACTCTTTGATTTGGAACCTGTTATTTTTGCTTGAGACGGTGTTAACCTTGCAATGCTATACGAACCGCTATTATGAACCGAACTGTTGGAGCTGGAATGTTGTTTGAACCAAGACCACCATGGGCCTATTTTTAGGCTCTTCAATTTGAAACCGGTTGTTTTGTAATTCCAAAAGGCAGCTCTTCTGTGCCGTTCAGAGCGTCATTAGGAACTAAACTGCTCAAGCTGAAATTTTCTTTAAGCCGTTTGAAAGGCGCTGTTGTTGTTGAGGGAGTGTTCACGTCTGTACCGACCGAGTGTAACAGCACGAACTTAACGACTGGTCTTGCTCACTTTCCCCCCTCTATCTCATACACTTAGAAAATACCCTCTCCCTATCACGAAGACCATATGATTATTGCTAGCAATGCCGTCCGCGACACCATCGCGTGAGTAAGGTCCAGGGACGCGACGCGCTCCACTCATCACTAACCCCGAAGGTTAGGCCACCGCTCGGTCGAGGATTGGGCCCAAAAGGGATCGACAATCAAGAGCGTGCCTGCCGAACCAGTCAAACAGTTGAAGCTCGCTGAGTCAACTAGGGAGTTGACGCCGACAGAGGCTAGTAGTTATCTATCATGTATCAAGTCCAACATCCTAACTCACCCATTTCATTGATAGATTGAGGACGTCGATCAAGATTATTCAAAGGATGTGAAGGACAGATTCCGTGGTCCAGGTATGAGGATCTGCGGTTCTAGTTGATGCAGCTCAACGTCACGCGGTTCTGACGCCTACGTGTAAAGGTCATTACCTCATTAAGTCGAGTGCCCTCTACCTTTGCATATAAGGACGAGGATCCATCGCTGGTAACAGGCTGGACTGCCGATTCGGCCGCTTCCGTTGAGCACTCTATAGAGAAAGAATATCCCTATGCATGTGGTTTAGATCCGCTTACAAGTCCTTTATCTGCCATCGCTTAGGTCGCCACCGAAAACTTCTATAGTGTATATGAAGAACTCGCGCGGATTGGGAAAGGGGGATTTGGATATGTCTACGAGGTCCGAAAGTGGCGGGCCCGGGCTGGGTCAACGAGGCTGGCGTGTAAGGTCATCGATTGCACTCGAGATTCCAACGGCATGAGGATCAAAGTCCCGGAACCGGAGTCGCAGACGCCGAGAGATATTTGGGCAAGGGAGGAACTGCAAAAGGGGGTCGAGCATATGACCAACGAGGTTGTTCTTTGGAGGGATTTTGACCATCCCCACATTGTAAAACTACTTCAGTCATTCAAGCATGGCGAATACAAAATATGTAAGTGGTTGGTATCTTATGAGAAAGAATTTAGCGCGATCCTAACAAATACCTCTTTGAAGTTTTGGTCATGCCTCTTGCATCGTGGAGCCTCGCCAACTATCCTCTGGAGATATCGTTCGACCAAGCCTTTATCCTGATCGCACAAATTATGGATGCTACGATTGTAAGTATCGTGTACCTTTGATATTTCCAAAGCCGATCAACTTACTTCCTTCTCGGTTTTGAAGTACATGCACGAGAATAATTGTACACATCGGGACCTCAAACCCACCAATATTCTCCTCAGCGGCACCAGAAAGGACTTAAAGGCAATGGTTGCCGATTTTGGTATCTCGGAGAAAGGCGAGACTCACGTCGTAAGTGTATATCTCCGCTCTTTGTCAATTTGCCTATTCATGCAATCACTATAGTCCAAGTCTGGCACCCCAGGATTTAGGGCGCCAGAGGTTTTAATCGAGCCCACACACGACAACAAAGTGGACGCGTGGGCGATCGGGTTGATCCTTTGGGGAATGTCAGTTGTGTTGACACGTATTTTAATTGGAGATAACACTAATTTTTTTCTTCTCTTCTGGATGTAGGCTCTTTGGACCGACCTACTTTGTCGAAGATCCCAGTACAGGAGGTAACACTATCAACTGGGACGTGGTCAAGACGAAGAAGGCGGAGGAGGGGAAGGCCAAGAAGGCAAGGGCGAAGGCAGCTTCAAACAAAGTGTGGTCGCAAGGTGAGTAATGGTCGGAGTCTTGCTGTCGCTGTCTAATGTCAAAGCTCGATTGCTAATCGTCGCTCTTAGTCGAACATTTACTCCGGAGACTTCTTGCCTCAAAGCCAACGGCAAGGTGGACTGTGAAAGCAGCCCGGAAGCATCCCTTGTTTCGGGATATCGCACCAACTGTCGCACCAAGTCCCCTCTCTCCAAGAGTGGTGGAGGTATCTACGGTTCCACCCCTTGTCGCTCCTGCAGAGCACACTCCCGCTGTAGCTGGGATCAGTTCAAGGACACGTGGTAAGCTCTGCTTTGAACATCCTCTGAACCGTTGCATCATTAGCGCTTGATGTCTGACATGCCTCTGATCTTGTAGCTTCGACGTCTTCCAAACGAAAACGGGATGCTTTGTCACCCGTGACCCGTCTTCACGAGGTCACAACAGTTGACGACTCTGAATCGAGTCGCAGGCAACGGGAAACAAGAAGCGCGAAACGGGCAAAGCACTATACAAAATGGGTCGTATGAGTCAGCGGTCGCTTATGTGAAGTTGAATTAAAGTACGATGATCGGTTGATGGAGGCGAGGGTTGATGTCGAATCGGTTTGCATATGATTATTGACTAATCAGTATTTTGTGGGTTTCCCTGATAGTTTCTTTTCGTCTAGCCTCTCGGTCGCTCTAGATGGAGGTATATGTAAAAGTGTCATAAAGGGCGCTGGGTTGCTGAAGATAAATGACCAATCCAGAGCTACCCGACGATGCCAACTACCATGTCCCAATAATGTATGTATGCCTCAAAAAGGAACCAGATACGGATTACAGGTATAAGTGTAAAAGGCGAACGGAAGAAATTAAGCGTTGGGGGTCGATAGCTGAGAATAGTCACCAACATCAGTCCATAAGGAATCACCTCTAGTGCTGCTCATCCGCCTCCTGCTCGGTACTGAAAGGGACGCCGAAATACCAGAAACGCCAGAAACCCCCGAGTCTGTGCTCTTTCGACCCGTATTCCTAATTCCTGCCATGACAGGAACCACGGCCATTGCGGCGTCGAAGGTCTAATCTTCGTGAGGTTGGCATGACTTCCGCCTAATCTTTGCCACCAGCCTACACGTGGCGTACCGCTAGCAGCTGAGGTTTGGGTCGCGGTGAGCTTGCTGGGAGGTTTCCCGTTGACCCCGTGGTGTTCGACAGAACTCTCCATGTCAGAATGGGAGATCGCCAGCGACTCCGCATCCTCGCCTTGGGTCAACTGCGTCTCTGCTTTAGATGGCCGAATAATATTGGTTCCGGAGACAGACGCCGATGCGGATGTCGATGCGGCCGCATTGTGACTTGGGATGAATATTGTGAACGGTGCAGCTCGCGGATATCAGCTGGAGAAAACCGTTTGTTTTAAGTGGGACACCTCAGGCACAGAAGCGTGCCGCAGCCGACTAGGACCATATTGCCAAGGGATGGATTGGATGTGGATAGTCTACGATATCACGGATCTGAGATCCTTCCAAGGTGAGGCAGTATGAAAATCCCGACTTGATGAATCCTCAATGTGTTTTCTACCTTTAGATGTGAGACTGTGGCACAACATAATCTTGCAACATAGGCCAGCAGCAAGAGAGAAAATCCGTCTCATCGGGAACAAAATCGATCTTTACGACCGACGTGTGGTACAAACCCAACAAGGTCGCGATCTTGCGAGAGAACTGGGGATACCGGAGTTCTTCAAGACGAGTGCGAAAACGTATGAGGGAGTTCTGGAGCTGGCGGGTATGCAGTTGGCGCCTGTAGAGCTATACAAAAACAAAAAGTAAGAATTTCATTTTCGCCGCCTACAATCCGATTCGCGCTCCGCTGCCGGGTCGAGTGCGACAGACTGGAAGGTCATGGAAGAAATTCAAGCTCTCGATTGTCGCTTGCGCCTACTCTACTGGCTTCTAATTCCCCATTTATTACTGCTTTTGATTCCTTTTGGCCCTCTACACCTCGACTATCTGGATGTATCCGCCAGATTATCTTCCCGCCTATCAGGGCAACGAGGTTAAGGTATTATCGTGGCTTTATATAATACTCAAATGTACCACTCATTGTGCGCCTATATACATCATTTGCGTCTTCCTCAACAATCTGCTTAGATTACTTGAGTAATCACGGGTTGCCCACAACAATACTGATTCCATAAGCTATGTCAGCTCCTTAAGACCACTCCGACAGGTAGGAGTCCTCGACCACACCTATGGGTACACGCAACGTACGAGTATAGATAAACACATAGGAATAGATCGGACAGTGAATTTAAATACACATATTATATGAAGTACATGGAACAAGATCAAAGGAAGGACATCAGAGAAGGATTCAACCGCTGGATGATAGATACACTCACATGATTCGGCACTCATGTCGGTCAACAAATGAATAGCCTGAGAGACGTTGTCTCGTAGTGGGTGATTCAGGATTCGGATTCGGCTTCGGCGTCATCGGGCCCTACAGTAGCAGGACCTGAGAGAGGCCAACCGCACTACGAGATATCCATAGTTCAACAAACTAACAGGCTATTCATTTGCTGACCGGAAGCAGTGAAAAGTCTCGGGACATGAGGTGATGTGTGAGAGCGAAGGAATAGACGAAGGTTTTATCAGTGATTGATTCAAAACACACGAAATGAGTGATGAGCTCACGATTGCTCTTGTCCTCGGGTCGGGTAGTTGTCGTAATGGCTCAGGGGGGTCTTGCAGGTACGGCAAGAAGTGAATCAACTTCGACCTCCACTACCACCCAGCAGTCACCTCGACCTCCAGTGGACCTCCACGGAGGGAGGGAGAACCTGGATAATAGCAACGCACTCCGCAGTATGCCACCGGGTTGGCATTGCGAGAGACCCGCAGATCTGCAAGACCGCCCCGAGGAGCCCAAGAGAGCCGCAGTTCAGTCCGTCTAATCCTACCAACGTCTTAGCATTAGCATGGCGTAGGCAAAGTTGGAAACGTTGAGGCGCAAAGGTGCTTACTTGATGTTGTACTCGGTTGCTATTCTTGTAGAATGATCCCGCATGGCAACGAGGGTATGGGGGATATGAGCACACGCCGAGTCCAAGTCGCTACTTGCGTCGGATTTCTGCGACATATGAGATGGGGGATGAATAAAAGGGAGGGAGTCGTGAAAGAGGGGGGAGAAGGAGTGGAGAGGACTTGCGGAGCTCAAGAGAATCAGCTGAGTTGTTATAGACGCGGCCATTGTGAATCAAACCCTTCGATTTGTTGAACCGGAGCCACGATTTCCCCGTGCGGGCCATTTTTAGACTCTTCAATTTGGAACCTATTGTTTTTGCTTAAAGCGGCGTCAGCTTTCCTGTGCCGTGCGGATCGCAATTATCAACCAAACTGTTCAAACCGAAATGTTGTTTGAACCTGGTCTACCGTGCGCCTATTTTTAGACTCTTCGATTCGAAACTAGTTGTTTTTTTTTCAAAGCGATGTGCGGTTCAGATCGTTGTTAGAAACCAAACTGCTCAGGCTGAAATATTCTTTCAGCTGTTTGAAATGTGTTGTTGTTGAAGGGGCTTTCACAACCTTGGCAAGCGAGCTTAAGAGTATGCACTTTAACGACTGGTCCTGCTCTCTTTGTCCATCCCCCGCCATCTTATCCACCTATAAACACTCGCTCACTGTCGTCGGAAGTCCATTTGATTATCACCATGCCATCTGCGACCCCATCACGTGAGTAAGGTCCAGGGACGTGGCACGCTTCGCCCATCACTAACTTTGAAGGTTAGGTCACCGCTCCATCAGAGGTCCGCCTCAGACCCGATCGGCCAAGAATGTATCCGCCAAACCAATTAAGCAATCGACGTTCGCCAACTCAACTAGGGAGTTGACGCCGACAGAGGCAAGTCTTTGTCAATGATTTATCAGGTTCAACATCCTAACTCACGCCTTTTCAATTGACAGATCGAGGAAGTCGATCAGGGTCATTTAAGGAGTGTGAAAGATGGATTCCGTGGTCCAGGTACGAGGATCTGTGGTTCTAATTGATGTAGCTCGACCATGGTTCTGATGCCTGGGACGCTCTTTCTTTGGTAGGATGCTCAACGAAAGCGGTCCAATCGGCGGTTCATCCTGCTGCAAGCGATGGTCCCTCGTCCTTACACACAAAAGTAGAGTACACTCAACCTAATGAGGTAAGGACCTTTACGCGTTGTGTATATGATTTAGATCTGCTCACAAGTCCTTATCTGCCATCGCCTAGGTCTTCGCCAAAAATTTCTACAGTGTATACGAAGAACTTGCGCGAATTGGGAAAGGAGGTTCCGGCTATGTCTACGAGGTCCGGAAGTGGCAGGCTCGCGCTGGTTCAACGAGGCTGGCGTGTAAGGTCATCGATTGCACTCGAGATTTCAACGGCATGAGGATCGAAGTCCCGGAACCGGAGTCACAGACGCTGAGGGATATTTGGGCGAGGAAGGAACTGCAAAAGGGAGTCGAGCGTATGACCAACGAGGTTGTCCTTTGGAAAGACTTCAACCATCCCCATCTTGTGAAACTGCTCCAATCGTTCAGGCATGGCGAATACAAAATATGTGAGTGGTTGGTATCTTATGGGAAGGAATTTAGCGCGATTCTAAGATATGTCTCTTTAAAGTTTTGATCATGCCCCTAGCATCGTGGAGCCTCGCCAACTATCCTCTGAAGATATCGTTCGACCAGGCCTTTATCTTGATTTCTCAAATAATGGACGCCACAATTGTAAGTATCCTGCATCTTGAATGCTTCTAAAGCCGGTCAACTTACTTCCATCTCGGTTTTGAAGTACATGCACGAGAATAATTGTACACACCGGGATCTCAAGCCCGCCAATATTCTCCTCAGCGGCTCTGGAGAGGACTTGAAGGCGATGGTTGCCGATTTTGGTATCTCGGAGAAAGGCGAGACTCACGTCGTAAGTGCATATCGTGTAGCCGCGCTCTTTATCATGTTGCCTACTCATGCAATCGCTATAGTCTAAGTCTGGCACCCAAGGATTTAGGGCGCCAGAGGTTTTAATCGAGCCCACACACGACAACAAAGTGGACGCGTGGGCGATCGGATTAATCCTTTGGGGGATGTCAGTTGTGTTGTCACGCTCTTTAATCGGAGGCGGCACTAATCTTTTCTTCTCTTCTGGGTGTAGGCTCTTTGGACCGACCTACTTTGTCGAAGACCTCAGCAAAGGAAGTAACACTATTAACTGGGATGTGATCAAGACGAAGAAGGCGGAGGAGGCAAAGGGGAAGAAGGCGAAGACGAAGGGAGCTTCAAATAAAGTGTGGCTTCAAGGCGAGTAAGGGTCAGAGGCTTGTTGTCCAACGTCGAAGCCGGATTGCTAATCGTCACTTAACACACTCTTAGTCGAAGACTTGCTCAGAGGACTGCTCTCCTCAACGCCAAGTGCGAGGTGGACTGTGAAAACAGCCCGGCAGCACTACTTGATTCAGAATGTCGCTCCAATTATCGCATCAGGTCCCCTCTCTCCAACGGTCGCAGAGGAATTCACAGCCTCATCCGTCATCCCTCCTACAAAGCACACTCTCGCCGTAGCTGGGATCAGTTCAAGGACACGTGGTAAGTCTGTCTGTGAACGTCCTCTCAACGTTTGCATCCTTAGCGCTTGGCGTCTGACGTGCCTCTGATCTCGTAGCTTCGACGTCTTCCAAACGAAAACGGGAGGCTTTGTCATCGGCGACCGGTTCTCATCAGGTCACACCAGTCGACGACTTCGAACCGAGCAGTAAGCAACGGGGAACAAGAAACACAAAACGGGTAAAGCACTACGAGAAATAGATCGTATGAGGGAGCGGCCGCTTACGTGAAGTCGAACTGGAGCGCGACGTTTGATGGAGGCGAGGGTTGGTATCGAATTGGTTTACATGTGATTATTGATTAATCAGTATTTCCTGGTAGTTTCTTTGCATCCTCTTGGTCGCTCTAGGTTGAGGTATACAGTCATAGCGTACAAGTCTCACAAATGGCGCTGGGTTGCTGAAGATGAATGGTATAAACGACCAATCCAGAGCTACCCAACGATGCCAACTACCATGTCCCAATAATGTATGTATGCCTAAAAGAACCAGATACGGATTACAGGTATAAGTGTAAAAGGCGAACGGAAGAAATTAAGCGTTGGGGGTCGATAGCCGAGAATAGTCACCAACATCAGTCCATGAAGTATCACCTCTAGTGCTGCTCATCCGCCTCCTGCTCGGTACTGAAAGGGACGCCGAAATACCAGAAACGCCAGAAACCCCCGAGTCTGTGCTCTTTCGACCCGTATTCCTAATTCCTGCCATGACAGGAACCACTACTATTGGCGGCGTCGAAGGTCTAATCTTCGTGAGGTTGGTATGACTTCCGCCTAATCTTTGCCACCAGCCTACACGTGGCGTACCGCTAGCAGCTGAGGTTTGGGTCGCGGTGAGCTTGCTGGGAGGTTTCCCGTTGACCCCGTGGTGTTCGACAGAACTCTCCATGTCAGAATGGGAGATCGCCAGCGACTCCGCATCCTCGCCTTGAGTCAACTGCGTTTCTGCTGTAGATGGTCGAATGCTATTGGTTCCGGAGACGGATGCCGATGCAGATGTCGATGCGGCCGCATTGTGACTTGGGATGAATATTGTGAACGGCGATGGAGTGGTGGAGGATGTTGGCCATGGGTTAAACATGGCCTCTATTATGTTCCCAGCCGTTTGTTGTGCATTATCAGTTACGAAGTTTCCAAGCGAACGCTGCGAGCCACGGATCGACGTCTTCGAGAGGGATATGTGGGGACGAGAGGATGGGAGGAGGCCGTTGGGAGTGGATGAACGAAGGAGTGGTTGGGAACTGTTGTTATAGAGGTTGAGCATGGGTTTCAGATGGTCGCTCGCAAGCACTCCAGCGACGCCCGCGACCTCCTGGCCTTTTTGTAACGGCGGCCTGTATGGTCGCATCAGGTGTTAGACAGGGGCGAGCAGCATACCAAGTTGCAGACACATACACATTATAAACCTTCTCTCCACCGATACGGGTGGCTTCTATCGTCAACTTCAAGGTCGCATTTGTATTGGATTCTCGTAGGAGATATCTGCGAGTGACAGGCCCAAGGTCGGCGTATTCTGCCAAATTAAGGTCAAGGGAACCGAAGCGGGTGATGGCTATGGGGTCGGGTGTGCCAACATGCGCAGATGGACGAACAGATCTCTGTCAAGCATCAAGGTCAGAATGGAGCCATGGTATGAATGTACAATCTTTATCATACCTCTCGCAACTCCAGTTTGAGCTCGCATGGCTGTAGGTCGCCTGTCTCTTTACGAATCTTGATGTCGGTCCGGACTTCTACCGTCTCCTCCCAGACTACAGCGTGGTCCTTCAGAGGCGTGTATGGCGTGCATCCTTTCTCCGACAAGTGGGTAGAGCGTCCGATGGTTGGAGTCGAGGACCCGTTGGAGACGGACGTCCCATTTGGGGTTTCGGCGCGGAGAGATTCGCCACCTGGCGAGAGACTTCCAGTGGTCGAGGATATCATACTATCCGCCAATATTCCATTCTCGTCCACGTCATCGCTAAAGCTAGCCGCCTTGCCTTTCCCTTTCTCTGCGCTCGTGTATGGCGGTTTGCTCGTGCCATTGTGCTGTATACTGTCGGCATCTGATGCTGCCGCGACGTCGTCGCCCCTCCCTCGGCTCGTCTGAGTCGCTGTTGGTTGAAGTAATGTCGTTGTCCTCGACAAGCTTGGGCGACTGCTGACTCCACTGCCTCCCCCCTTGGCACTCCTGAATTTCCAACGTAAAGCGAAGGAGCCCTGGACAAATGGGATATTGGTCACGTCGTGTATCGTCAGTCTAATCTGGAATGTCGCCTGGCGGGAGAGTGGGAGCAGCGAGCGAAGCTTGTGGGCCAGTCCTTCCTCGTGGTGTGCCATTCTATGGGCATGTATTGATTGTACGGGGAGGCAGGGGTAGTGTAAGGAGGCATTTGATGAGTGACAGGAGCTGGCATCAGGCACCGGTCTCCGTACCCGCCGGCGGCCTTGTTCATCTACGACTTCAGCTGGCGCTGAGGACAAAACTGCAATTGCAGACATAAATTCAATTCTATTATAAGTCGGCGAAGAAAGTAGTGGCAGCTGCTTTTGTCGAATCCGTGATATCCTGCTTCATTCGTTTCTTATCCTTGCCCTTGGGCGCCTTTCCCGACGTTGCCCGCCACTGCATTGACCCCCCGTCTGTCCTTGTTGTCATAGTAGAAGGAGCTCCTTTTGACTTTGGGATATTCGTTGGGAGCAGAGCATGATCGTCATCATGGTGGTCAGCCAGTGATGATGGCGAGGCGGCTCGTTTCATGCCCCTTGACGCTACTTGTCCTTGAGGCTTTGAGGGGGGTTCGACGTCGCTGTCGTTGTCATCTGACAAAGCCACCTTTCCTCCAACTGAATCGACCTCTCTGTCCACGTCATCCGAATCCAAGTCCGAATCCATTTCGGCGTCGCTATCCACAAGCGCATCACCAACATCTGTCATCTTCAACATCTCGTCATGACTTGCACTGGCCAGCCACTTCCCATCTCGACTAAGTGCCAAACGTTCTACAGGGAACTCTCCGTGATCTGCCACTACGCCAAGTAGTTTGCTTGGCAAGATTTGGACCAACCGTATCATGCCGTCCGAGGAGCCAGTAGCCACTACGTCATCCGTTAGGTTTATGAGGGCATCAATGGAGGAAGGGTGTCCTGGGATACGGTCCACTGGATTCGTGTAGGAAGATGCTGAGGAACGATTGAAGATGGACAGCATTCCCATCTGCGTCCCGACGACGAGTTTAGAGCTAGATTTGATGGGGCAGATTGAAAGGAATTCGTCATCTTGGTCATCAGATTGGGCGATAGGTTCAGCTTTGGGAGAGCGAACATCAATGACGGCGAGGGTTCCATCCCCACTGGAAGTTTAAAATCAAAACATCAGAGGGCCGTCGCGCAGGGCCACCTTGTGCGAGGGAGATACAGACCTGGTAGTTACGAGATGATTTTTGTCCTCAAAAAAGAGGATATCGGAAATGAAATCGAAATGACGATTGTATGCTCGAATAGCTGCGGGCTTTCGAGGGTCCCAAAGCTGTCAAGGAGGTGATAAGCCTCTCTCCAGCCACATTGAAAGCTGTGCAACATACTTTGACCACGCCTTCATCGTCACCTGTGGCGATGAGGTTAGCCGTACAAACGGCAACGCGATTGATTGCCGACCTTGGCGTTGTAAGTCAGTAAGAAGGCGAGGGCGTTTTTCGACACACGCTGAACACACGCACGTACTCGTGCGCCGCGAGCCTCTCGTCTAGCACCCTTCCTTGTGAAGGGTCGATGACGCTGAATCATAAACGAACAGTGGGGCTCAGTGTTCCGGCGTTGTAAAGAGAGCGTAATCAGGCGAGACTTACTGAAGAGCCTTATCTTTGGAGACACTATAGAGCCTATCTCCGTCATCGTTGATGGAGAGACCGCGGCATGAGCGTTTCGTGGGCCGGAGGGAGAAGGTCTCAACGGCGGCCCCATCTGAGTCGTAGGAGAAGCCTTTAACTTGGCCGGTCAGCAGTCCAGCATAGATCTGATCATGAGCTGGTGAGAAGACGAGATCAAAGCATTGATTTCTCAGTCGAATGTCGGGCATTCCCTCAAATGCGGTGATGGGCTGCGCAGGACTTGAATCTTCGAAATTTCAATTCCACCTGGCCAGGAAATCCCTTTCATTCACACCCAAGCCGTATCACAACTACTGCACACTACTACTCGCCGCCAACACCTACTACTCAGCCAGCACGCTCCGCGTTAGATTCGGAGCCTTCATTCAACTTGCGAAGGGGTTGTGTTGAAGCATGACCTGATTGCCGAATGGCATCCATTGGCATATCATTCACCATCTCTCTCATTATCTTCATCATCTCTGCTTCAGCCCAGTCAATATTTGAAGCAAGGAACAGCGTCACTTCCTTACAGACGTATGCCAACGATGCGTCAATCTCACCGTTGTCTCCCCATCAACCTCTCCGATCGGACGAGCTGCAGCTCCTCGACACCGTGCTCTTGGCGTCCGTCGATGGGCGCTTTCACGGCCTCAATCGAACTACAGGCCGAGTCATATGGACAATGGAGGCCCCACACAGTAATCTCATGGACCTCAAGGATCTTGTGCGTACCGAACACACCGGGCTTCGGGGAGGGGCAGCCGCGGTAGACGTGGAATCCCATGACCTTCCATTCGAGACATATATCATCGAGCCACAAACTGGTCACATCTTCCTAAATCCTGCAGATGCCAAGCGAGATGATCCATTACAGCGACTGCCGTTCTCGATGGCACAGCTTGTTGACATGTCACCCTTCCGCTTCGATGACCAAAGGACATTTGTCGGCAAAAAGAGAACTTCCCTCATATCTTTGGACTTGAGGTCGGGAGAAGTCTTAGAGATCTTGGACCCAGAGCAATGCAGTTGGGGTGACGAGCGAAAAGGGGCGGGCCGGAGGAACGTGTTGTCAGAGGAGGAGGAGCTATTGGATGAGCTGGATCCTCTAGATAGGACCATCGTGCACATCGGACGAACAGGTTAGCCTACCGAACAATATGCCGTGATCAAGCTGACGATGCTTGTGATCGTCCCAGATTATCACGTTTCTGTGTTTTCACGAGGGCGCATTATCCAAAACCTCACATACTCCGCTTACGGTCCTAATAACATGGACAAGGATATGCAATACCTGTGGCATCGGACACCGGACAATTGGTACCACCAGCCCACTCCAGACGGCAATCTACTTATGTTCAAGACAGATGAGAGGGAACCCCTACGCTACATGATGAAATTCAGGCGCCCAATGTGAGTTGTGGCTTGGGCTACTGATCCCTAGTGACTACTGATCACTTCTGCTCGTAGCGTCGCCGTATTCGATGCAGTGACTGTTTCAGATCGGACCGACCCTCTGCTACTGCTTCAACCGACGCCTTCACTACAAGACTTGTACCCTACTCGTCGTAAGGAGGTCTCGGAATTGGCCTTGCATGGTGAAATCACCTACGTTGGACGGATTGGCAACTCCCTCTTCGCCCTCAGCCACCAGACGTACCCACACGTCCTCTTCTCTCAATTCCCTGCACTGAGGACTATCGAGGCTGATCCGTCATACAGCTATATATACGATACTGACGAATTCGGAGAGCCCCTACAAGGCTGTGCAACCTTGGACTGCCTCGTCGGCTCCCACTATACCGAGACTGCTAGCCCATCTAGACTCTCGCGTCTAATTGCCAGCGTTATCTCCATACCTGCTCCACCGCCTTCAGTCGTCAAGGACATCCAAAGAGAGTCGACGTCGCCGGAAATGACACCGCCGATACGAGATCAGCAACGTGAGGTGAAGATTAATACCCCCGAACCAAGCATTATACCGACATCGTCCTCACCACCTGTCTCTTCCGCGCCGACCGGCAAATCTACTGTCCCTATGTACACGCTTGATCCACCGAAAAGTGCCGCCAACTTCTGGACGATCGGAGCCGACTCGAAGAACCCGCTTCTGGGGGGACTTGTTGGGCTCCTGCTTATGGCCTGGATGATCGCGAAGTGGGTCTCCGGGCATTGGGGAAATCAGCGGCAGCTTTCCGCAGTTGCAAATCGGGATATGAGCTTTGAGCCGATCGTACTCCCGCCGCTGAAGCTCGAGCATAAGTCTATTGACACACCCTCGGAAGAAACGATCCCTCCGCCACATCAGCGCACCCTCTCGATCGATACGGAGACGAAACCCCTTCCGCCTGTACCCACACCCGAACAACCAATCGACGAGCCTACATCGTCACCGGATGTCGAGAAACGACTACCAGATGAGACGCCTGATGGCGAACCAGACGGCGTAGAAACAGAGAAGGAGGGTGCCGGAGACGGAGGAAACGGAGGGAAACGAGGGAAGGGCAAACCGCTAAGGCGAAAGAGAGGAAAGGGCGGTGGGTCCAGAAAGGTGACGATCATGGATCCGTTAGGCAAGGAGGAGGCGGAAGCGCCAAGGGTGGTGTTCACACACTCTCTTGCGCAATCAGCGACGCCTAGCTCAGCCGTTCAAGCGACCTCGTCTCTCGTGGTGTCAGATACCGTCTTGGGTAAGTGAGCGTGAAAATTGGCACACGACCACTATTCTTATGGGGTTTGATTCCCAGGTTATGGGTCTCATGGGACCATGGTCTTCCAAGGGACGTTTCAAGGTCGGGCTGTTGCCGTCAAGCGCCTTCTACAAGATTTCGTCACGCTCGCATCCCGAGAAGTTACCCTACTTCAGGAGTCGGACGATCACCCGAACGTCATCCGCTACTACTTTAAGGAAAATAGAGATAACTTCCTTTACATCGCCCTCGAACTCTGTCCCGCTTCCCTCGCCGACATCGTCGAGCGTCCACACCTACATTCCGAGATCAGCGCAACATTCGATCCGAAGCGCGCGTTATCCCAGGTGACACTGGGCCTGAAGCACCTTCACTCTCTCAAGATCATCCATAGGGACATCAAACCGCAGAATATCCTCGTCTCCAGCGGTGGCTCCAATGGCCATCACAGGATGTTAATTTCGGACTTCGGACTATGTCGGAAACTCGAGTCGGATCAGACGAGTTTCTTACCCACGGTGCATTCTGGTGGAGGTGGTATGGCTGCGGGGACTGTTGGGTGGCGTGCTCCTGAGATATTGAAGGGCGAAGTCAAGTTGGACGAGTCAACGTTGGATATGTCGTCTGGTGGAACACCGAACAGTAGCGTTGGCGGGACCGGATCGGTCGACGGATCTGCAGGGAGAGCAGGATCGTACAGTCAGAACCGATTGACGAAAGCAGTGGACGTGTTCGCCCTCGGCTGCCTGTTCTACTACACCCTTACGGGTGCGGAACATCCATACGGAGAGCGGTTCGAGAGGGAGGTCAACATCCTCAAAGATGTGAAGAACCTGGACCGTTTGGCGCCACTAGGGGAGGAGGGTACGGAGGCCGAAGATCTAATCACGACGATGCTCACCCCAGAGCCAAAGTCAAGGTGGGTTACTCTTGGAGATTTGTTGTCGTGCTGGGCGCTTACTTGTTGTGATCAGACCGGATACCACAGATTGTCTTATTCATCCGTACTTTTGGAGTCCAGCGAGGAGGCTTGGCTTTTTGCAGGACGCGTCCGATAGGTTTGAGATTATGGGTCGAGATCCACCAGAACCTCAACTAGTTGCTCTCGAGACCAACGCGCGGGACGTCGTTGGGCCCGACTGGCACAAGAAGTTGGACAAAGTCTTTGACGAGAACCTCGGAAAATTCAGGAAATACGATGGGAGGTCGGTACAGGATCTCATGCGAGCATTAAGGAATAAGGTGAGTCAAGTTGAGCCGCATGTGTTCTATCCCCGGATAAAAATTGATATGGTCGTCCTATGCTATCAGAAACATCACTACCAAGACCTGCCAGACAACGTCAAGCGCTCTCTCGGCGTATTACCAGAAGGATTCCTCTCGTACTTCACCCGACGCTTCCCCAAATTCTTCCTACACGTCTACGACGTCGTTTCTAATGACTCACTCCTTCGGCAAGATGCCATGTTTCGGACTTACTTTGAGCTCGCTGAGTAGATTCCTTGTTTGAATGTTTATATCTCTTTTTCCTTCTCTATCATTTTTCTTCCTTTGCGATCGTCTTATTTGTACTTCTGATTTCCATGCCGATCTGGGCCGTAAAACCCAGAATCATCTCCCAAGGCTACTTCCGTTGGATATCTCCGCATCGCTACAACCACAACTGTACTGTTATACCATCCAATCCTATGAAGTCCCAAGCGTATGCACCTTTCCACATCATTGTCATTTCATTGGAGAGTTTTCCAGAGCGATTTGATGTGATGCCTATGTAGACAAACTGCGGGAGGCTTTTTCGGCCGGTGCCACAAACCAATCTAAGAATAGAACTCTTGCAATCAGAGCATATGCACCAGCAGTCGTATCTCATTTTCAGCCATCTTAAAACTTCCTATTTCCTTCACCCGAAGACCATATGACGACAACATCCCCAGGGCTCGGATAGCTTCAAGCTGTTCCGCTGTAAAAATATCCTCTTCAATCTCTAGCTTCTCTAACGTGACAATCTCGTGCATGCAGCCGATCTCCTTCTGGCGCAGAGCAGCCTCGGTGTGCGTCTCAACCATGTATAGTGAAGTCGTTGAGGCCGGTTGAAGTTCCCTACACCTTGCGAAGGCTTGGTCACGGCCGTCTATGACTTCCATCCTCTAGAAATTTCGGGAGTAATAGCGCTTCGGCGAGGGGGGTGCTGGAGCCGCAATACTCTGTTATCGTGAGGGGTCGCATGCTCGACAGGCGAAAGGGGTCTGGTAGCGAAAGGGGCGGTCCTCCATGAGTTTATACGCCAGAAGGATGTAGACGGGAATAGGCAAATGTAGAGGACGTTGGATAAGGAGCATGCTGTTAAGCCAATCGAGAACATGCTCGTTTGAATCATCTTCAGATCAAAGCCATAAGGAGAGTTACGGCCATGAGATATTCCGCGCATCCAGAAACCGTCGTTACATATATCGAGACTGTGACTGGAAGCGGGGCGCACTTCGAGTGGCTTTTGGATTAATAGAGCGATGCGGGTGCGAAGTTCCGACGAAACGAATAATTTCTGCAACGTGGGGTGTCCAACATTCTTGTACTGTACTTTGATTGCATCGGTGTGAGATAGCGACTCCCAACGCATGGTGTGAAGCAGGGAACCTGCACCATCATCCCATCGGGCTCACCGCAGAAAGTGATTATGATTTGTATCAGTTCCAGATCGACGAGCTCTGGGCAGGCGCAGAAAATAGCACGAAGTTCTTTATGGATGGGACCGGAGATATGTAGTTTGAGCGAATGGAAATGCGATCCGAAGATTGGAGAGTTCCAATGATACATCGCAATGCCAGTCAGAGTCAGGTATTACAGCCTTGGTGAGCGATCTCGGAGGGGGTGGAGAACGATGGTAGGGTTTCCGACCAATGAAGAATATCCGAATTGTAAGTGTCGGAGAACTGGTGTACTGACTTTATGTGCAGGGCCTTGCGTCACAATAGCTGGATCTTGTAACTGCTTGTATCCAGCGATGTGATTGGTATGCACGAGGGTGAATGGCAGTGATCAATATCTATCCAGTGCTAGAAGGGTGTTCGTTGGATCTTGATCGGTAATGAATCTCCAGAGCTCGGGGGTGCATTTGACGATTTAAAGCTATATTCAGCACACCCAGACATATTGGGTAGTCTCTAGACGCAGTAGTGGGTTACAGAATCGATATCCAAATAGTATCCACTGCACTGAGAAGCCCTGATACGCAGCTGAAGATCCTGATGAGAAGTGCAACAGGCAGTTTTCGCTGCAAGGTTAGGAGCCAATAACATAACACGCTATCTGCACTCAGCCCTTACAACTTGTTCCTATTCTTTGCACGGCCACAGACCTGACTGGTTGTGACCGGAGTCAGAGCGATATCCGCTGGATTTGTTCAATTCGGCAGCGGATCCATGCGCGTCATAGCTCACAATACTATAGAGATAGGCTTTAAGAATGAAGAGAAGGTGATGGAACCAAGATGTAGGCGACGGCGCTGGCGCAGATCGGTGTTTACATTTTCGGATGTTGTTGAATAGTAAGTTGTATAGTAGTTGTCAGGTGTGAATGCAAAAGAGGCGGGCTTGCTCTGAATGCTCCAGAGGACGCCGAAAATCGGCGCTATTTGTGACCGCTGTGTGACATCACCATATCAAGGCCAGCTTCGACATCGGAAGACTTACGCGCCTGTATCGCTTGATGCGTGGCGTATTTGGCTAGAGTATCCGCGATATTGCCATGATGGCCGGTGTCGAAAAGCGCACCGCCTACCAGATCCTCGCATTGTACTACGATTATGCCGTCCTCACGAAGCACCACTCGACGCCCTTGACCAGCTCGACATCAATTATCTAGTCGCTATCCTCCGCGCACGGCCATACGGGAATGGTCCCAGTTGTCACAAATCATGATTGTGATGTGCCTCTGGGCCCGGCCCTGGTGGAGCAGCAGATTCTTTTTCTCAACGGCTGACAACCACTCAGGCAGCGGCGACCGGCTATCGCCGCTAGATTTCTCAGGGGTGCTCTTGAGAAGAACTTAGGATTGAATCTTCCGTTTCTATTGTTCATAGATTGACATGTCGCCTTTTCACCTACTCTAAACGGGTTATCTGGATTCAATCCCCCTCTCACTAGCAAACTCCCCCCTACACCTACCGTTTAACGTGCCTTGATATTTTATTACACGAGTTGATCATGTTCATCGCTCTGGTTGGGGCGGCTCTTCTACTCTTTGCTCTCAATACATTCTACCAATATGTGATCTCGCGACGATCATTTCCCTACCCGCCAGGCCCACCTGGAGACTTTATCATAGGCAGTGAGTCTAATGTTGATAAAATCACTCATGTGCGGACTAAAAGGCGGGGTGTTGGCGAGATTTACGTCAAATGCCTTTGAAGTATGCATGGTTCGCCTTTGATGAGTGGCGCCGCAAATACGGCCCTATCAACTACCTGAATGTTGCTGGGAAGCCGATCGTCGTCATCAATACTCAGGAGGCCGCCGTGGATCTCTTACACAAGAGATCTACCATTTACTCTGAACGGCCACGATTTGTGATGGCATGTGAACTAGCTGGTATGCAACGCACCCAAAGATTGGCCATCTGGTTGTTGCACTTATCGCATTTGGTTTTTGCGGGACCTGCAGGCTTGGATCAGATTACTGCTTTGATGCCCTACGGAGATGTACATAAGCAGCATCGCAAGCTACTGGCACATGCACTTAATCCTCGCATCGTGGAGCGGGACTATGCGCCGATACAAGAGCGACATGTGCATAGGCTCGCAAAAGCTTTGCTCGATGACCCTGATGATTTTGTGAACCACATTGAACTGTGAGTAGGGCAGCAATACTTTGCGTCGCATCCTAGCTTACCGTGTCGAAATGACCAATAGCTACATGGGGACGGTCACACAAATGATTACTTACGGAGAGAACGATGGCGATGTCGACCTTGTGGAACTGGGAAGGTCACACATGAAACATATATCTGCGATAGTTTTAGGCTACTTCGTCGAACTCTTACCATGGCGTGAGTGATTTATACTCCTTGGTCATTCGACCCCTGTCAGTCCGAAATGAATTCAACGTTTGATATTACAGTGAAGTATTTTCCGGAGTGGGTCCCTGGTACACAGTTCCATCGTGACGCCAGAATCACCAAAGAGAATGCAGCAGAGGCTCAGTGGCTTCCATACAATATGGTGAAAAAGAAGGTCTGTATTTCTTGTATCAATTTGAAACTCAGCGATCAACGCTCATCGGGCTTTTCTTAGGCTGATGCGGGCATCGCACCACCGTCATTCGTTTTGTCAGCCTTGGACATTATGAAAACGTCCAAAAATGGTGATATAGATGCAGAAATGATCTCGATGACCGCCTTAACTCTTTTCTCAGGTTCGTTCCTCTACTTCTGCTAATTCACCTGTAAAGTGGATCCCTGACGTTGTTTGATTATGGGTGGTTAGCTGCAGCGAACACTGTAAGCATACATGCCGAGCCGGCTGTCAGAGAACTACACGCTCACGATCAGGTTGTCATTCTCAGACGGCCGCTGCCTTGTCGACGTTTATATTAGCCATGCTGTTGTATCCTGATGTTCAATCTCGGGTACAAGAGGAGATCGATCGTGTAGCTGGGGACCACCTTCCCTCTCTAACGAACAAAGACTCAATGCCGTACTTGAAGGCCGTCTTGACGGAGTTGCTCCGGTGGCACCCTCCTGTACCCCTTGGTGGGTGCCTTCTTTCTGCTGACGCTAAATTCGAACTGAAGGATGCATGTACGTATCCCCAGGAGTTCCACACAGCCTCAAGCAGGATGACGTCTATAATGGGTACTTTATCCCCGCGGGGTCGATGATCATCGTCAATGGCTGGTGAGTTAGATACTCTCTGTGATCGAGGATGGCTTACTCGTCAGATGTGGATTGAAACCTTCTTGCACTTCTTACGTTGCACGCAAACGCAGGGGGATACTTCACGACGAACATCACTTCCCAGATCCATTCACTTTCAACCCCGATCGCTTCCTCGACAGGAACTTTGCTGCAACGCAAGATGCGAGTGACGCCTCCTCACGGCCCGATCCATGGGACGTCGTTTTCGGGTACGGTCGTCGTATCTGTCCCGGGGTTTCTGTCGCACAGACTGGGATGTGGATCACGATGGCCACCATCTTGTCATGCTTCGATATCCGACCGAAGGTTGATCCCAAGACGATGAAACCCATCATCCCAGAAGCCAAATTCTCTGGGGATTCTACCAGGTATGTGTGTCCGCCATGCGCCTCGCGCATCACCGAATTTGACTGGTTTCATCTCAACCTCTCTTCACTTCCTAATACAGTTTCCCTTTGCCTTTTGTCTGCGATATCATTCCTCGTTCGCGGGGCCACGCGGAAAGAATCGTTGAAGCTGTATCCCAAGGATGTTGAGCATTGGGCGGTAGATCGTCTCAATAATTGTTAGGTGTATATTAGCCCGATGTTGGTCGGCTGGACCATGAACTCAAAGCAATTGTTTCAGGATGAGATCATCTGTTGCTATCTATTAACTTGATCTCTTCCGATCATGATCTACGGGCACGGTATTCGGCCCGATATCGTCGATATCGTACGTAATCAGGAACACGGGGTTACTGCGGCTTTACAGGCCGGATTTAGCTGACACATCTATTAGCTGCGCTTCTCGACCGTTTCTACCGATGGCAGCTTGCTTTGGAGCTCCTTTGACTTTGAAGGCGACGGTTTGGGGATGACCCACACGGAGGCCCGAACGTTGACAGTGACTACTGGATGGCCGGGCCCTCGCTTGCGGACTCGGGCGATCTTTTTCACAATATCAGTGAAGGTTCTTCGAGCCGATGCGCAGTTTTTTTGCAGGATGGAGCGGTGAATTTGCGCCTCTTCGCTCACATCCATTAATGGTACGCTTTTTTCCGGGAGCAAGCGGCGCGTGGTCACTTCTATAGCTGTATTGCAATGGGTGGAAAGGTCGGATCGTTTATATGAATCCGTATCAAGACTGTGCCTGGGCCAAACACGAAGAGAACTGTGGAACTGGGCATTCTGTGGAATCCCATGTAACATCTTTTTTATTCCTAAAGCATTTTCATCTCAAATCCCATAGTAATCGATGTCGCTCAGACATGCCCGAGGCTGAAAGTGAGATAGCTGGGTAATAAGACCGCCTAGAAGGACAAAATAGCATGCGACAGAAAGACATGACACCCATGTATCAGGTGAGCTGTGGTCGATTAAAATCCAAGGGCTTTGACAGGCATCTGTTAATTAATGCATCGGTATCTGTCCATCCACTTGCATGGCTTGATATTGAAAGATCTACTCAGTTATAGCTGCGCTATAAGAAACTAAGCGAAATTGTAGCCTTCAAAACCTGAATCAGTTGAAGACACACCTAAAGAGATACGGGAGTTGAGGCATCCTGAGCGGGTGTCAATATGTTTAGCGCCACAAGTGGCCGGTCACCCAACATAAATAGTACATAGAGCATGATAATATAGGGAGCACACGAAAGCAGGCAACTCATAAATTGATATGGGTTACAGGACTGACGGACAGATTGTTGAACGCATTGTCGAGTGACCTCTCACGATATCGCCGTGCTTCCCTCGATGCCCGGCCACATATATCGATATCGGGCCGATCTACGACCCCATGTTTCGGTCCGGTGCCTCTCACGGGTACCCGTCCGCAGTTTTCCTACAAGCAGTCTAGACGTCCAGCGGTTTAGCCAACTTCACTGTGGCAACAAGTCTCTAATTGTTCTGGTCCTACTCGGCATATTACCGTAACGATATATTGGGGAACGCCCGAAAGGTCACTAATTCAATCACGTAGGGACCAGTATTCAATATCTAGCCTTTGTTCTAAAAATAGAATCGAATAGAAAACTCGAAGACGCCCAATACGCGCCCAAAATGATTCCGTAATCAAGCCCTGCTGCGATTTGCCGGGCAAGTTAAAGCGAGCCTGCCGGACTTTGGATCTCTCTCCCCCAAACCCACGACTCGTACCACCTGGACACCACTTACGCAACATCAATCATGTTCATAACCTTGGTCGCGGCTGGTCTCCTACTCCTAGCCCTCAACAAATTCTACCATTATGTGGCCTCTCGGCAATCGTTTCCTTATCCGCCAGGCCCACCCGGGGATTTCATCATCGGTAGTGAGTCCATTAATCACCACACATCTGCGTATATTCTAATGGGCCTTGCACTCTCAAGATCTGCGCCAGATGCCCTTAAAGTATGCCTGGCTCGCCTTTGATGAGTGGCACCGCAAATACGGGCCCATCAACTACTTGAATGTTGCTGGGAAACCAATCGTCGTCATCCACACCCATGAAGCCGCCGTGGACCTTTTGGACAAGAGATCTGTCATTTACTCTGAACGGCCACGACTTGTCATGGCACGTGAACTCGCTGGTGTGTGATATGCCCAACGACCGGCCCTTTGCGCCACTTCCCAACTAACATGCTCTGACTATCTACTACTCGTTCTCAGGTTTAGATCAAATTACCGCTTTGATGCCCTACGGAGATGTACACAAGCAACATCGTAAGCTACTAGCACAGGCACTTCACCCCCGCGTTGTCGAGCGGGACTATGCACAGATAGAAGAGCGATATGCAAGCAAGCTTGCAAAGTCCTTACTCAATGATTCGGGCGATTTCGTGAATCACATTGAACGGTGAGTCTCGCTCTAAGTGGCCGCGGGTTTTGCCATTTTACGTTTACTGTGGCTAATCAACATATAGATGCATGGGGGAAATCATACAATCGATTTCATACGGAGAAGAAGATGGCGATGACTTCGTGGAACTAGGAAGGGAGAACATGAGGCACATCAATGGGATTGCCCGAGGCTACCTAGTCGAACTCTTGCCGTGGCGTGAGTAATGGGCGGCGACGTTCCGATTAGTCCTGCCGCAAACCTGTCTGTTTTTGAGTAGTGAAGTACGTCCCGAGTTGGTTTCCTGGTGCGCAGTTCCATCGTGATGCCAAGACCACCAAAGAGATTGCGGCGAAGGCTCAGTGGCTCCCATATCAGGCGGTGAAACAGAAGGTCCGCACTGCTTGTCTATCCATCCGAAAGTGCAGCTACTGATGTGCGCTGGGCCTTCCTTAGGCCGAGACAGGGATTGCACCGCCATCTTACGTCCTGTCAGCTTTGGATACAATGAAAACTACTGAGGATATAGACGACCAAATGATCTCGATGAGCGCCTTGACCCTTTTTTCAGGTTTGCTTTCCTACTTCTGCACGTTTGGTTCCTTGAATGAATATCTGACCCAAGCTAATCATGGCTGGCTAGGTGGAACTGACTCGGTAAGTCCCCGGGAGCATCAATGCTGAGGTGACCTTCCACAGATGAATTCACTGTCCAATGCTCTGACCATATCTCAGACGGCCACTACCTTGCTGACATTTATAATGGCTATGCTTTTGTACCCCGACGTTCAATCTCGAGCTCAAGAGGAGATTGATCGCGTGATTGGAGATCATCTTCCCTCCTTGGCCAGCAGAGACTCATTGCCGTATCTGAATGCCTTGTTGACGGAGACCCTCCGGTGGCATCCTGCCGCACCTACAGGTAAGCGCCTTCTTTGACAATTTCCGATTGACATTGGTCACGAGCTAAGTGATAAATCTGTGATATCGCCAGGAATCGCTCACAGCCTTAAGCAGGACGACATCTACAACGGGTGCTTCATTCCCGCAGGGACGATGATTTTTGTCAACGTCCGGTGAGCTGGATATTCCGTAAACGGGGCAATAGACTACTCATTAGATGTGAACCGAAATATTTCGCCATAGTGGGATATTTCACGACGAAAGTCACTTTCCGGATCCATCCACTTTCAATCCTGATCGTTTCCTCGACGGGAACCTCACGGAAAAAGATGCAAACACCTCAAGACCGGATCCGTGGGACGTCGCCTTTGGGTATGGTCGTCGTATCTGCCCTGGGATATCTGTCGCTCAGACTGGAGTGTGGATCGCGATGGCCACAATCCTGTCGTGCTTTGACATCCGACCGAAGCTCGATCCGAAGACGATGAAGCCTATCATTCCTGAGCCACAATTCTCTGGGGGTGGTATCAGGTATGTTGTGACTGTTTTTTTTTTGTTGGCCCTGCTATGCGTCCTTCAAAGCGTCGAAACTGACTGGTCCTTCGTTCCGGTTTCTCCACTTACTAACTCAGTCGGCCTTTGCCTTTTGTCTGCGACATTATACCACGGTCGCAGGGCCACGCAGAAAGAATTACTGAGGCTGTAGTCCAGGGGTAGTGAAGATTCGAAAGCGATTCTATTATGATGCAGTAGCTAGCCTGAGATATATTTCTTTGATGTCTGCTCTCAGTTGAAGTCCTAAGCATATAAGGTTCGTAGGTAAGATTAGGGTCTCGAAAGATCTTGTGTTTTGAAGAGGAGAATTGTATGTTCGTCTTGAGTAGTTCCTTTGCTTTGACAACTGCTTCAGCTGTGCGCTCAGACGGTGGCAGAAGATGGTCGACATTTGCTTTTGAGGAGTCACTATACTCAATATAGCAGCGCCGCAGTAGTCGCGATGCCTCCGGAGGATCACACCGCATTGTTTAATACCAATATTGAGGAGGGAGATTGTTCCGTGACATGAGGGGATATATACAAGATTACAGTGCGTTCAGTAAATCATTCTTCCCGGTATATCTAGAGGACAAGTGGTTATTGTTTGTCTTGCTTGGCTGGCAATATTACGGAAGCATCTCCGAGAACAGCTTGGATGACCTCAAATTCTTCCACTGCAAACACTCCCGCTCTAACTTCCAGCTTCTCCAGCATGGCAATCTCACTCATGCTACTAGTTCCCTTCTGGCGGATAGCAGCGTCTGTGCGTGTCTTGACCATATGTAGTAAGGTCGCTGAGGGGCCGTCAAAGTCTCTGATTGTCACCTCTCGAAGGCCCGGCCACAGCCATCCATCACTCCCATCCTCCAAGTCTTTCGGGACTGACAATGACTCTGCGAGTTTGTTGGTATAGCCATAAAGATCTGCGATCGTCAGGGACCGCACACTCGACAGACGAAGGAGATCGGATGGTGAAGGGGACAAGCTTCTTTGGAGTCTGTACTCCAGATGAACGTCCACGGGAATCGGCGATAGCAGCGGACTTCGGGCGATGATTCCTATCAGCCAATCTAGCACTTTTTCGCAGGAGCCAACTTTACCAAGCTTCAACTTGAAGTCGGAATGAGGAGGTTCGCCGCGACGGCAGGTTATGCGTATCCAGAAACCATCGAGGTGTACGAAGAGACTGCTGCTAGAAGCAATGCACGATTCGAACAAGGGTTGGACTTGTAGCGCGACCGCCGACAGCGCGAGTGCGTCCGGAGTCTCTAAGCCCCTGGAGACTGAATAGTGCCTGCAGCGAGGAGTTTCTATCATCCTTGCGATATCAACGGCATCGCTGGGCGACAACGGCCTCAATAACAGGGCGGCGAGCAGAGGAAGCTGCACCCGGGGACCTTGCGGCATCTCCCCAGAGAAGTTGACGTGTGTCAGTTCCAGATGATTGAGCTCCGGGCAGGCGTGGAAGATACCCCAGAGGTCTTCACGAGTGGGATTAGAAGTACGAAGGCGCGTTAGTTTGAGGGAATGGAGATGTGGCCCGAAGATAGGGGAATTCCATTGACGGATCGCGACTTGGATCAAATCTAGCGATGTGAGCCTCGGTGGGTGGTCTCGGAAGAGATCGGAGACGAAGACAGTGTCTTCATCCCAATAGAAAAACTCGAGCTGTAAGCGCTGGAGAATCGGAACGCTAACTTCCGCCAGCTCGTGTAAAGCTAGCTGGTCGCTAGGGCTGAATCGAATGTCTGCTCGCACCCAGCGCTGCGAATTGTTCAATGCCACAGCATACAACGACCCGTTGAACGGGACCTCTCTAAGCCCAATTCCAACCGGATGCGACTTTGACCTATCTAATGCAACAATGGCGTTCTTTGGATCTCGGTCGGTTACGAATGTCCAAAGTTCGGGGGCGGCTTTAATGATCTCCAGCCATTGTCGGCAGACCTGGGCCATGATGTGTAGTTTGGGGGCATAGTGGCCTGTAGTCTGAGTATCCAGATAGTATCTGCCACAAAGTCCTGACGCGTAGCTGAAGATCTTGATGAGAAGTTCAACAGGTAGTTTCTCGCTGTAGGTAATATCAGTCAATGATCTATCACGCCGTACACTCCGCTTGATACTCACCTCTCATTCTTGTTCATTACGAGACTATGAGCCCAGCTTACGACAAGATCCAGAGCGGTATCGAGTCTGACGAGGATGCGTCGTAATTGTCAAAGGAGTCATATCTCACGGTTTTGATATGACGACTCACGTAGTGCGCCTCGCGGGAGCTCATAAAGGCGCTTGTTCTCAACACCGACATTCATTTTATTCATGTCATCAAAGTCAAAACAGCTAAAATGGTACAAATTACAATCAAACAAAATGTTCACCACCAATCGCCTTGTGCCTTCATGGCGTGGGCAACCTTCAAGAAACCAGCAATGTTCGCTCCCATGACCTGTGAGAGTAGACTTTGAATTAGATCCGGAAACCTGCAAGGTCACGAGGTATGGACTTACCAATGAAGGAAGTGTGCCCTCCTTGGCATTTGCGGGCGAGTACTCCTTGGCGGTATCGTAGCAGATCTCGTAGCAGTTCTTCATGATATCCTTGAGCTTCGAATCAACCTCCTCGGGAGTCCATTGGAGACGCTGCGAGTTCTGCGCCATCTCGAGGCCCGACACAGCAACACCACCGCTGTTTGACGTCATGGTACCTTCGTCAGTCAAGCGTCCTCCCGGAACAATACGAATGCAACGAGACTCACCAGTTTGCCGCCTTTCCGGGAGCGTACCAGATTGCCGCGGCGCCGGAATCCTGCCGGCTTTTTTCGTAGACGTCGATCGCCTCCTGGGTGCTGCCCTAAAAATAAAATAAATGAATGTTAAATTCTTATCAGAAATGATCCTTCTCCCGCCTTTGATTGAGATATCACGAACCATGTTTGAGCCTTCAGCAAGAATCTTGCACCCGGCCTTGACCAACGCATGTGCCTCCGACTCGGAGACCTCGTTTTGAGTTGCCGAGGGCAGAGCAATGTCCACCTTCTCGACCAATGTCCACGGGCGCTTGCCTATTGATTGCGAGCAATACCCGTCGGTCAGATCAGAGGCATGGCGAGTAAAGACACTGTCACGTACGCACCATCATGATACTCGAATCTCTCAGCGACAGAGTGATGCTTCACGAAGTCGTGGAGATACTTGTGATGCAACTTGATGTTGGCGATGGTGGAGATGTCCTCGACGGTGAATCCCTTGGCTTCCTTAGAGATGAGGGCACCCTGGGAGTCGCTGAGGGAGATGACGTGACCTCCGAGCTCGATGACCTTGAGCGCGGCGTACTGAGCAACGTTTCCGGCGCCGGAGATGAGCACACGCTTTCCAGCCCAATCGGTCGGGGTCGCGAGCTGCTTCAACATGTGTGTGACGAAGTAGACCAAACCGTATCCAGTGGCTTCCGGTCGGATGTTCGAGCCACTGTTAAGATTGCAATGAGGGGCTGCCAATGAATGAAAGATGGCACGTCGGGAAATAAACGTACCCGAATGACATTCCCTTTCCAGTGAGGATACCCGTGAACTCGTTGCGAGCCTTCTTGTACGCGCCGAACATGTAGGCAACCTCACGGCCACCGACACCAATATCACCCGCGGGAACGTCAGTGTCCTGGCCGATATGTCGGCTAAGCTCTTGCATGAAAGCCTGAAGACCATCACAAGCCAACGCTCAGTACATAAACACACGAGGAAAGGGCCAGCCTGGACGGGACGAAAGAACTCACGTAGCAGAACTTGCGGATCTCGTTGTCACTCTTCCCTTTGGGGTTGAAGTCAGCTCCGCCTTTGCCTCCACCCATCATCAGGCCAGTCAAGGCGTTCTTGAAGGTTTGCTCAAAGCCCAAGAACTTGAGGATGGATAGATTGACGGAGGGGTGGAATCGAAGTCCACCCTTGTAGGGGCCGAGTGCGGAGTTGAACTACAAGAAAGGTGCAGGATAGGTTAGTTACTACACTAGAGAGTTAGAAAGTTGAGCAATGCGAACCTGAACACGATAACCGCGGTTGATGTGCATGTGGCCATGATCGTCCTCCCAGACGACGCGGAATTGGATGACACGCTCTGGTACCTGCGCGACTTCCAAGGCTTTGTGAAGTTCCGGGTGCTTTGTAAAGAGGGGGCCGAGCGTCGATTTGATCTCGTGCACTGCCTGTATAGTTGACAACGATCAATCAGTCAATCAAATGTTTATCCCATCAGCATAGATGGATGTTTCCGACGAACCTGCTGGAATTCAGGCTCGTGGACGACTTGGTGACCGTGGTGCGACATTTTTCTGGAGGTGTTTTGGAGAGAGATAAGAAGGGGAAGTTTTGTTGGACGGAAGGTATGAGGGGAAAGGATAGTTTTGCGGGGGAGGGTTTTGGAGGTCGTTATCAGTGACCAGGGACGGATTTTATACATAGGATAGGAGGTGTCGGGCTCTTTCTTATCAGTGTACCGGGGTGCGGACGAGTTCAACCGATGGTCCCCAATCGGTTCTTATACCTTCGGCCGTTGGCAGGTATTATGACATAATACCAAACGCGGAAGGGAAAAATAAGATTGGTCGAGGCCGCAGTCCACTTCCGAGTCCATCTCGAGCCGTCGATAGGTAGAGTTAGCGTGTTCCACAAAACCTCAATGACATACTGATTTTCGGACGAGCGGGTCCGACAGCCTCTGCAAAGTAGAACGCGAACATCAGGCACCACCGGCCTTTCAGCAAGCATCCATGTGCATCAGTGAGGAAGAAGCACAGCTCAATGGCCAGTATAAGAGGATGGATGCAGAGACGCATGCGCTCCACAGGGGCATACTCGCCCTGAGGCTTCTCAAGGTTCAGCGCAGTCGTTCTTTGATCGACCAGCTCAATGAGATTTTTGATTGAGTTTATGAATGTACTTTAACGTAATTCGAAGCAGGATCCATGTGGGATATAAGAAGGAAAAATTCCGTTAGAACGTTTGGGAGGGGAGGTGCGTCTAGGCGAGTCAGAATAACGATCGTTTCAAGTCCCCGAATTCAGGCACCGCCACATTCAAAAAACCGATCCGACCCTCCGAATCGTGTTCCGTTTCAGGCGATATTGCTGTAATCATGGGCGCTCAACTCTCCGGGCCCCGACATCTATGTGTTTCGAAAATGTATGCCCAAGGCATCGATGACGTCCCCGAGGAATCGCCAGCACAGCACTGGATTAGATACAGATGCAGTACAGTGCATAATGAAACTCGAATGCAGAGAGTCAAGCGCGCGACGATTTAAGCCCTCACTTTGGCCATGCACTCAAAAGGGCGTCAGCGCAGAATGCATCCCATATCGTGATATTACCTCGGTTATACCGCCCAACCCAATCTACAGCAACTCCTCATGACAAACACTTGGGTGGGATTCACCGAACAATGGCGACTCGATGCCTCTCAGTTGGTCGCCATGTTCATTCATTTGCCGTTCCGGGGTATGTGAGATAAAATATCCTCACAGATTTCTATGGCTCCCGCATCTCACTCAATTTAATGTCAACAGGTGCATATAACCTTGTGTTCTTTGCCACGACCCTGGTTTTGCTTCGCCGAAGACTTCAAGTGGGTTTGCCCTTCGTCGCCATCATCGTTTTGTACTTGCTGTGCTTCATTAACACTGGTGAGCTCCCTACCTGGGTCTCAACGACACAAGACATGGCTCAGCGTTAATCGAAAAATGCCAGCCAATTCTCTCCAACGCGCGTACAATGCGTACATTATCCACGCTGGCTCCACTAGCGACTACTTCCTCACAAATTCGAATGGTGTAAGTACAAACGATAGCTGATTGCGGAAGCCACCAGAAACTCATCAGCTGTTTGTCTGTCCCATATCAGCGGATTTTACACGATGTGACGTACTTTCTCGAGGTATGCGGCACCTCTAAGAATGTAATTAATATACGATAAGCTAAATTTATCCCATCGTTTGACAGTCCGCGACTGCAGATGCTCTCCTCCTTTGGCGCATGTGAGTTATCTGGTACGTCCGTTGTATTTCATTAATCACTGCCTTCTTCTGGAATATCATCGGTGCTAACTACGCACTGCAGGCGCGGAAACCACTGAGTCATGTTACTTCCTTGCTTCCTCTATGTTCTTACAATTGTCAACGAGGGCATCGCTTGCACGATCGACATCATTTACGACAACAATCCTCATGGACACAGTGCCGTCACTTGGCTCTACAACTTGACGGCGGAATTGAGCTTGGTGATTACGGTGTTCATCAATATTTTAGTTACGGCGTTGATAGCAGGAAAGATCTGGTGGATCAAAAGACTGGTCAGACGGATAGCAGCACCAGAGGATGATTCCGATTCCTACACCGCCGTTATTCTCATAGTGGTTGAGAGCGGCTTGCTCTGTACGTTGGCGCAAGCGGCCTATCTAGTGGCCTTTGCATCCCGATCGGTATTTATTACACTGTCTAATATTTTGCGTTGAAAAGCATACTGAAAATTTTTGCGTTTTCTAGACCGCGGCAACCAGCATCATAGCATGTCTCACCCCGAAGGTTATAGCGCTTGCTCCTACCCTCATCCTTTTGGTTCGTTCTCTAGGTCCTACACCACATCATGATCTATCTCTAATCTACTCATTTCTCCCTGGTAGCAAATCAACTTGGGATACCTACAACCTGGTGACAGCTACCACACGAGAAATCAGACATGCGTGGAAACTGATAACGGGCTCCCTATCACGAGCCCACCCTCGTCCACGACTGCAACAACGGAATTCATGGCTTCTTGGACGCGGGAGCCACTTCAACATTCGAGGCTCACATCCGAACCACCAAGTTCACTCCTGACGTGCGTGGAGGATCAGCGTCCAAAGCGACAACACATCTGAATGGTTGAGATTTCCCAAAACGGACTCGGAATTTCTAAACTCGGACTGGTTCTGGGATGTACATGCAAATATATTGCTGAGTTATTGAGCAATTTGATGCGAGAAGTTGTAAAGTATCAGTACAGACGCACACCCGCCTTCGACCTTGGCATCGCCAACTGGTGGTGGACTGATTGCCATTGATTCAAGACGAAATTACCTGGTTCTTGCTGCGATGAGCTTCCATCGAAGTCTTTCGGCAATAGCTTAGTGGAGCCCAGAATCTAGTAACGCTGTGGTCGTAACATCTGTTGGCATCGCTACAATGTAGACATACTAGTAACGGTCATTGACATTAAAACAGGATTGCAGGCATAGGCGGGAACAAGCTGTGGTGGCGTGTGGGCGGGTATGATTGGACGGCTACATCCTTTCTCGGAAACGTTTCATATAATCTAAAGGAGGGCCAGGTAAGACCGGCGCGGCGACATAGCGACAACATCCCCAAGGACAGCACGGACAGCCTCAAATTCACCCACTTTAAACACCCCACTTCCAACCTTGGACCTCTCCAACATAGCAATCTCACCCAGTTCTGCAGTTCCCTGTCGTGGCAAAGCAGCCTCCGTGCGCATCTTAACCATATGTAGTAAGGTCTGCGAGTTCCTGAAGGACCTGACGGTCACCTCCCGAAGATTCGGCCACAACCATCCCACACCCCCATCTTCCAGGCTTCTCAGGGCCGACAGTGCTTCCACAAGGCAAGTGGTGTAACCGCGGTGATCTCTGATCGTCAGGGACCGTACGCTTGATAGTCGAAGAAAGTCGGATGGCGAAGGCAGTGGATCTTTGTTGAATGAATAGTCAAGGTCGAGGTCGACGGGGATGGGCAATAACGGTAGACTGCGGAAGAGAAGCGCGGCATTGAGCCAATCGAGCACTTGCTTGCAGGAACCGACGATACTAAATGACAGACTAAAGTCGTAAGAATTAGAGTAACCGTCATGACTGGTTAAGTGAATCCAGTAGTCATTGTGGTATATATCGAGACTAATACCGGAAGCGATGCACGCCTCGAACGGCTTCTGGACGTGCCGAGCGACCACTGACAGCACAGCTGGGTCCAGGTTTCTAAGGTCCTTAGAGACCGAATAGCTCCTACAATGTGGAGTTTCTACCATCCCGATGACGTCGATGGTATCAACGGGTGACAATGTCGTTAATATCAGAGTGTGGAGTAAAGATAGTTTCACGCGAGGGGTTTGGCCGAACACACCGATCCCATCGGAAAGGGTGATGTGTACTAGTTCGAGATATGCAAGCTCCGGACAGGCGATGAGGATGTAATAAAGGTCTTCACGAGTGGGACCAAATCTATCGATGGGGTCTAGTTTGAATGAACGGAGATGGGATCCGAAGACGGGGGAATTCCAGCAATACATCATAATGTCGGTTAGAGCCAAGGACATAAGCTTTGGTGGGTGGGCCCGGAAGAGATCGAGAATGAAGATGGAACTTTCGCCCCAGCTGAGAGATTCGAGATGTAGATGCCGGAGCAGAGGTACTCTGACTTCTTCTAGCCCACGTAGGGCATCCTCGTCACCCGGGCTAAATCGTATGTGTGCTTGCCTCCAACGATGCGAGTGGTTCAACACCACGTTGTACAGTGACCTTTCGAGAGGCATCCGCGTGAGAAAAAGGCTAAACGTGTGCGATTCAGACCTTTTGAGTGGGAGGAAGGTGTGTGATGGGACTTGATCGGTTACGCATGTCCAAAGCTCAGCTGCTCCCTTGATTATCTTCAACCATCTACGGCAGACTTGAGCCATGTCGTGTAGTTTTGAGATGTAGTAGCCTTCAAACGTGTAGTATTCGCCATAAACGCCCGATGCATAACCGAATATCTTGATAAGAAGTTCGACTGGTAGTTTCTCGCTACAAGATTATGAGTCAATACAATAGCATATAATCCATCCCACTCGACGGCTACCTCTCGTTCCTTTTCTTGGCATGGCCATAAACCTGGCTTGTCGGAACGATGGCAGGAGCGATATTCGAGGCATCAGTCGAGATCGGGAGCAGATCCAGGCTGGCTTGGGATGAGGCGGGTCCAAAGGAGTCACATCTTAAGAACTTGTGAGCCATTTGAAAGAGGTTCTTGATGCATGTTATACACATCGTGATTCCCGATTGGTCTCTGAACTGCCTAATTAGGTGGGCGTGGGAAGTGGATGTTTCCACCCTGAACATCCGTCCATGCTAATTGTTTTCCAAAAGGTGCCTTGTCGGACCATCTTAGACGATAGGCTCTAAGCGCGGCTAATGTTGCTGCTTGAAGGTTTCGGAGCGGTTGGCCTACTCGCTGTATGAGATTGGTTTTTATGTTGTCGCCCGAGCTATTTGTCCGAGCTATCGGGCGGTATTGGCAACTCCCGCAGCCCTTCTTATGCAGGGTCAAAATACTTTGTGGCGCTCCTGCGTACAAATAAAAGGTCGGTGAGGACGAGCGCAAATTCATAGCTGCCACTTTGTCCCCCTGGAGAGATAAAATTGTCACTCCCCTCGCAGATTTTAGCTACTAGTACAGTGTATCCACTCACTAGTGAACACTTCATGCCTATAGTCAAAGGCCTATCAGGCCCTCAACAAGGGCAACTATGGGGCGAGATACTATCAGCGCACTTGTTCGGTCAGTGCACGATCTTCTTGGGTTTTTCCTGCCCGAGTTCTAGCATCTAGACGACTCCAAGGTCTATCTGACGATACCTGACTGTTCTATGCGGTCCCTCAGGCTTTTACACCTGTCTTCTTGTAGTGACCTTGTGGAGACCTGTCGGAAGCAGCCACCCTCGAACGATGGCTGGTTGGATCATCATCGCAATATACTGTCTAACACTTGGCCGGATCAGTGAGTATCACGTATCCTACTTGCCGTTCTTTGAAACCACTCATTCGCCGCCTCGTGCACGGTCGTTAGTAATTGACTATCCCATTCTGTGGCGCACATTGTTTGTCACCGGCGGTAACCCTGGGGCGTTAGACCCAGCAGACTATGTGCTCCGTGGGTTTCAACAGTGAGCAACAATCGACTCCCTGGAGCCTAAATACTAGGCCACGAATATTTCTTGATTAAACATGCTTTAGAGTATTTTCGTCTACCGCAGTGCGTTTATATTTCCCCCCTCCACCCATCGAAATCGCTCACCATCTAACTAAGCAGGCCATAATATCCGATGGACTCTTTTGCTGGAGATTATATGTGATTTGGTAGGTCTATCAATCCGGCTCCTGCCCTGTGGCCTAACGAGAGTTGACACAGGTCGAGATCTAAGCGCATCATCCTTGTACCCACCTGCCTACTGGCGTTTAATATCTTTGGTTTCGCGGCTATCATAATCCTCAACTTTATCACAGCCCAGCGACCCAACGACCCTCGTCTACTCGCGATCAATAATCGGCTATTTGTTGTGGTGCAGGGCGTTGTCATCGTATACACCTTTTACATCACCATATTCATTGCCGGTCGATTATGGTGGGTCGGACGTGCGGTGAACAAGGTATCATTGTCTGATACACCGAAGAAGAATCGTTATTCCGGAGCGATCGCCGCCCTCATTGAGAGCGGGGTCATCCAAGTGGCTACAAGGGCCTTAACCCTCTCCGCCGCGGCGATAGCGAACGTCAGTCCTACCCTATATCGGATCTTCACTTTTTGAAAATGAATCTGATTGAGTACTTCCCTTCCGCCATACTCCAAAGGGCACTATGACACCCATTGTTGGCAGGATCGCTGTTCCAGCAAACGGGATATCGGCCACTCTCCTCGTGCTGGTGAGTGATCCCAACCTTCACATGCTTTCACTCTTGTACCTTGTTAATAGATACTATCATAAACGTATTTGTTACGAATAGCAACTGAATATGTTCCAAAACCAGACTCGAGCCCGCGAGGATCTGCCACTCGCCACCGGGCCGACCTTCAAGTTCGCGGGTCAGGAAGGATCATCTTCATCAGAGGGCGGGGAGTCGCCTCTAGCACCGGTCGTACGACGCCGTCGGGCCTCGATGTCGATGGCTCTATATCAATCTCGCGGTGTTGTCAAGGATATCACGGACCTGCAGACGTCCAGCCCTCTCCAAGTCACGTTCACTGAGCACAACGTCTCGCTTTCTGAAAATAGCACAACAACAGCAATACTTGCTAAAAAGGAGGCGTGAGGGTGCAGTTAGTCTGACCGCCACACTCATCCTACAATACCCGTCCTTTTATCTAGCGTATTATTTCATATTACTTATTTCTCATGCAACCCGTCGCTTTCATCTTCATTTCCAAGTTCCGATCTCTCATTCGCCGCATATAATGGGTCCTTGTCACTCCTTTCGCTCAATTCATCGATGCCGACGTTGATATCCTGTTTTACCGTGTCTTGCGAGACATACCATACCTCTCTTTGCCTCGTTGTCATTCGGCAGGGCCGAAATAGCACTGGACCTGCGGCGCACGTTGTAGGGTACAGAACCACTCCAGACCATAATGAATTCTGGCTTCATAGACGGACAAAAATAGTTTTACATTTCCGCCCCTAGAGCCGGCCAACCGGTTTTCCCCAGATCTCGTCGCTGCACGTCAAAGGCGCCTTGTCATGGCCTTTCATCGGCTGATGACCTTCACATATTGTGCCGCGTCGGTGGCAGGGGGCGTCTCTTTGATACATCAGTGGGCTTGAATGACATTGGTGGGCCTTTGTGGTGGCATTCATCCAGGCCTTTCTGCTCGCATATTTATCTTCCTACCGAGTAGATCAGAATGCCTCATCTGGAGGACATGAGGTGATTATGCCCGTTAGAGATTATTCAGACAGGGCCAGAACACTACGTAGTTACCGTTTATTAACATTTATCGTCAAGGGCTCCTTACACCCTCTATATATGATATATTGGCGCTGGCTTCTATATAACCGCGCGTACGCTATGGATTATCATGAATGTTGCAGTTCACTTGTAGCGGATTAAGACGGGCCGTCAACAAATCTATATCTCCAGAAAGGGGGCGGGATTTTGCAGCCCTCTGAGAGGATGTTACGTTATTGGGTCCTGGTCATTCGATGACAAGACACGCCGAGCTCATTTGCTCGGAAGCCCCCTTGGTGATATCTATTCGCACCCGAGTTGGAGGACCAATGCAGAGACATGACGTGCAATCGAAATATTTGGCTGCGGGTCGTTGGGCGACTCATCGCTGTAGCCCTAACGTCGATCAACCGTATGTGCAAATCTGAGGGCCTACGCAACATGGATTCAAGTTCATGTCTTCCGCACCGCCATGATGACCCGCCATCGGACAGGAGATGTGAGCAGACACGAGCTCAGACGCTGTGATTACGACCCCGCTTCACATTACATAACGGCAGCATCTCCGAGGACAGCTCGAACAGCCTCAAATTCCTTCACTGTAAACACTTCTCTTCCGATCTCCAATTTCTCCAGCATAGAAATATCATCCGCCTCTACGGTTCCCTGCCGTGGCAAAGCAGCTTCCGTGCGCGCCGTGACCATGTGTAGTAGAGCCCTCGAGCACCTGAAAGTCTTGACGGTCACCTCTCGAAGACTCGGCCACGGCCATCGATCAGTCTCATTCTCTAGGCTCCGAGGGATTGAGAGTGCTTCTACGAGGCTTGTAACGTAGCCACGAAGGTCCGTGATCGTCAGGGACCGCACGCCCGACAACCGAAGGAGATCAGACGGTGAAGGACGTGGGTCTCTGAGAATTTTGTACTCGAGGTGGATATTGATATGGATCAGGGATAAGGGCGGGCGCTGTGCGAGAAGCACGCTGTTGAGCCAATCGAACACTCCTTCGCAGGGACCGATGGTGCCGAGCTTTAGATTGAAGTCATGAGAAGTGGAGTGGCCACTATGACATATTACATGAATCCAGTAGCCGTCAAGGTGTATATCAAGACTGTAACCAGGAGAGATGCATGCCTCGAAGAAGGGCTGTATTTGTAGGGCAACTGCTGATAGCTCGAGCGCGTCGAGGTTGTGGAGGCCTCTGGAGGCTGAATAGTTCCTACAGCGCGGAGTTTCTACCATTCTTGCGATGCCAATAGAATCAGCGGGTGTCAACGTCCTCAATATCAGGGTGTGGAGCAAAGGTAGTTCCACACGAGAACCTTGCAACACACCACCAGTCCCGCCGGAGAAGACGATGTTTCCGAGTTCCAGATGTGCGAGCTCTGGACAGGCACAAAGAACACCGCGAAGGTCTTCATAAGTAGGGCCAAAACTACGAATGCGGTCTAGTTTGAGCGAATGCAGATGAGATCCGAAGATAGAAGAATCCCAGCGACGCAACCCAACAGCGATCAGAGTCAGGGACGTAAGTTTTGGTGGGTGGTCTCGGAAGAGGTCGAGAAGGAAGGTAGAGCCTGTCCCTTGGGTGGAAAACTCGAGCCGTAAGTGCCGAAGTATGGATACGTCGATGTCCTCGAGCCTGCGAAGGGCTTTCTCGTCACCAGCGCCAAAACGTATGTCTGCTCGTTGCCAGCGATTGGAGTGGTCTAATGCCGTAGCACACAACGACCTGTTGAGAACCATCGAGTTGAAAACAAGGCCAATCGGGTACGGCTTTGACCTTCGAAGCGCGAGATTAGCGTACGGTGGGATTCGATCGACCATGAGCGTCCGAAGTTCAGCTGCTCCCTTAATAATCTCTAGCCATCTTCGGCAGACTTGGGCCATGTCGTGTAGTGTTAAGATGTAGTAGACCTCATACCGGCCGCCATGTCATACCCGCCATAGACACCTGATGTGTAACCGAATATCTTAGTAAGAAGTTCGACAGGTGGTTCCTCGCTGTAAGGGTACAGGTCAATCCAATAACACGATGTCTACTCTATTGACGCTCACATTTTAGTTCTGTTCCCTGGATGGCCGCTCTGGCTGGCCGCAACGAGAGCCGTGATACTCGCAGTATCAGTCGAATTCGATGGTAGGAGGCCTCGGGATGTGGGAAACCCAGAGGAGAAAAATCTCGCGATACTATCAGCCATTTCAGAAAGGTTCATGATATATCGTCGTTTCTGTATCTTGCGGGTTAGTGATGTCCGGTTGTGATCTGAACAGTCCCACGCCCGACTGAATGGCGGCGAACGCCAAGATACGTGCCCGAGGCGCCACTGGACCAGCATTCAAGAGAATTTGGGCTGTGGAACCTGGGGAACAACTCTTCACATCTAGAGCGTGGCCGCTATGAAACACTGCCGCTAACACACTTCGTGGCAGCCTCTATCGACAATGGTACATCCTGAGACAGGGTACCGGTGTCAAGCTAGAGGACAGATATCATCCAACCCGGGACTCTGGAATGGAACGCATGCGGTCGTATTGACATCGGAAGTAAGAATGGTATCAATCTGGTTCGTAGTCCATTCCATTATAATCGTCATAATACAATAAAAATCCAGCCTGGAACAAGTATCGTCCACCAAACCAATACAACATGCCCTCAATTGAGGAAGCCTCTGCAGCGAGCCGAGCCGCACAGACATGGGATCTACAGACGGCTTCATTTAGTGGGATATACACAAGGAAATTCAGTTGAATACATACCTTTTCCTGCTCCAGCGGGAAATGATAATCTGCGATGGGCATATTGGTCAGAGATGTGGCGCAAAAGAATTTGTAGAAAGAACACTTACCGTAGGTGATCTCTTCCCCTGGTTCGATCGCCGACTTAGCGTAAATGACGATCTTCTTCTGGGAGTTGACGACAATGATTTTCGCGTTACAGTTGGGGGTACATGAGTGATTGATAAGGCGGCTGTACGAAATAGTATCAACATCACAAACAAGCTTGACGCAATAAGTCATCGACACTCACCCCAGATTCCCTCTCTTCGTAGCATCGACAACCAAGTCCTCGTCAATGCGAAAGAGGTAGCTGCTCCCGATTCCGATCTTCTCATACCACTTCTCCCTCTTGTCCGCTACTTGAGCGCGGATGACTTCACCAACATATTCGATAACCATCTCCCCTTGCGGGATCGCTTCCATCGCATACAGACCCCAGTCGTGAATTGGGCTCCTCGCGAAGATGAGCTGCTTCTTACGCGCTCGCAGTTGGTTGAATTGAAGCTGAGTGGACTGCGTCTCACCCATGGCCTTATTGGCCTGCTCCATACCTTGTACGAGACGGCGGGTATTGACGCGATTAGATCGGGAGGAAGCACTGGCGGCAGGGGCGGCCCCAACCAAACCCGCCGCTTCAGCATTCGCTCGAGTCGCGTTTGGTTCGTCGAGTACCATCGCCCTATTCCGCTGAGGTAAATACGCTGATTTGAGTGCTTCAGGGATCTTGTAGTACCCTTCGCTCCTAGCTGAGCCAGTGCGATGCACCCGCATTTGAGAGGATTTGGTCTGTGGGAGCTGAGGCTCTGATAGCACCATGGGAGGTGGAATGATTTCCTCTCCGCGACGGCGAGCGAGACCAGCTTTGAGGAAGAATAGCTCTTCGTCGTCCAAGGCGAGGCCAAGGGCAATCGGGTCTGTGGGAGCCATATTATGGTCCGTTTCACCGACAGCGGGAGGTTCTACTGTCCCTGCCAACCCGTCCATAGGGGGTGTTTCGGACAGAGCTTCCTCGGTCGTGGGTATTCTCGGTCGTGGCGGGCGTACGAAGGTAATCGGGGTCTTGGGCCGCGGTGGTGGCGTAGGGGAACACCTACCGGCTGGTCTCGGTATGTCCTCTACGACTACCTCACTTCCAACGGGTGTCTCCCCTTCTCCACTAACAGACTGCAAGCCCGATTGAGGTTGCTGCTTTGGAGCTTTTGGAGCCGCTGGCTTCGACGCACGCGGCTGTCCATTTCCTGTACCACCCGGCTTATGAGACTTGCTGAAATGATATGAGGTGTCCTTATCGCCTCCACCTTTGCCCTTTGCTGTCTTCTTCTTCTTTGTCGGTGGCAGAGGAATAATGGCGTCGTATTCTTCCCGCAGCTCCTCATTAGCAAGCGCCCAGGCCGTCTTGGTCCTTTTCCGTCCCGTCCCGGTGACCTCTGTTGTGGACAATGCTGGCACAGGTTGCGTTGGCGAAGGTGGCGTTGGCTCCCTGGACCTCTTACGAGAGCTGTTGGCTTCGTTTTCGAACAATGGCGGTGTTGGGGTTGGTTGCGATGTCTGTGGTTTCTGGGGCGATGTCGGATCAAGGTCGTCTTCTCCAGCCCCGATCGCTCGCAACAACTCCAGCTCTACGTCCATCTCATCTACTTTCGGTTTCGATGGCTGCTTCCGACCATTGACTTCGTGTTGCTTCTGCTTCGAGACGTGTTCGTCCGGTCCAACGGTCAGAGCAGCCTCAAGATCCCAGTCTGCATCATCAGTTGCGTTCGGGATGGAGACGGAAGTTGTATTGACAAGAGTCGACGGCAGCCCCCACGCCTCTCCGCCCTCTTCATCCTCAGACTCAACGATGGCCTTCATGAGGTCCTGGTCGACGTCACTCACAACGCCTTTCACAGCCGTCGAAGGTCTCCGTGGCGCAGCTTTCTTCTGCTTCTTCTTTGGTGGTTCATCTATACCGGTAGAAGGATCATTGAAGATCCGCTTTTTCGCTGCGCCCATTGTACTCTTGGATGTAGCTGCACCCGGGGGCTTGGATTTTGTCTTCGACTGGGCAGCCGTGGTCGATTTCGCCTTTGATGGTGCCGCAGCTTTCTTTTTCTTAGATTTGGTAGGAGGTATAGCAGCATCGCCATTGAGAGGCGCTGGGTGCTGGAGTTGTAAATCATCGTGACTTTTGAGCAAAGCTGCAGCATTCTGGTCCACCTCTGCATTCATGTCCGTCTTCTTGACATCAGCTGTCCCAGGACCATCGAGTTCCTCGTATAACATATCCATCGCTCCAGTCGTAGATGATCCCGCATCCACATTATCAACGTCCATTTCAATTTCCGGAGCTCCGGCCGTCGTACCCTCTGCATCTGAAGTCGAGGTCGTAGCCGTCACGATCGCTCTAGCCTGCTCATGTTCATTAACCATTGCTTGCAGCTTCTCCTCAACCACCCTCTCCTTGACGTCGGCAGAAAAGGCGGCCTTCAGCTTCGCCATGACCAGCGGGATGGCTGCCTTGACGAGCTTCTCATCCGCATCTGAGAGCCTCGGAGACGATATATGTTTCGGTGGAGAAGCAGCGGCGATAGCTTCAGGGGAGGGCGGGGCTTGGACCGTAAGCGTAATAGGTTGATGGTTCAGGAACGGTCGACGCTCGAGTACGAGTCTGCAGCGACGCGCCGTACCGGCGTTAGTGAACGTGATATACCAGCCTTGGGCGTCGAATAAGACCTAGGGCGTTGGCCGATATCACGAAATAATGAGTACCTCCACTGCAACAAGAACATGGGGTTAAAATCCGGCTGACCTTATCAATCCCAAAACCATCAAAATAGCCTCTAATATCAGCCTCACAGAACTTGACGCCTCGCGGGATCGCGCTTCGCTTCACCCTAACATGTTCATGCCCATTCGTCACGAGCGCGCGTAAAGTCTCAACATGCTCCTCGCCACTGGGACTATATCCATCATTGTCCTCGTCCTTTGACACCCGACGTTGATGTGATGGGTGCGGACTCGATTTCCTCCGTCTGTCAGGGGATATCGATCTCGATCTGGACCGAGACCGGGCAGCAGGACGCCTCCTTAAGGGAGATGGTGACCGTGAACCGTGCCCTGGCCCAGGCGACCAGCGCCTCCGTGAAGATGGCCCGGGCGACGGTGACCTCGACCTCCAAGACCGCTTGTGATGCGCATGGTGCGGTGGCGGGGTCAAAGATCGGTCTCGCCAATCCAAAGGACTTCTCCATCCTCTTCTGATGGGCGGAGGCGAGCGCTCTCGCTCCCTTCTGCCTCTTGATGGTGAGACGCTTCGATCCAGACTGGGACTCCTCGTCGCGCGTCGTGGCGCCTTTGAAAGCAATTTCGCACCTTGAGGAACGGCTTTCAGTATTCCCTCTTCCATAAGAGGAGCTACAGGAAGGACCGGGGCTTGCATCGGCCGTTGTGGCAGTGGGTGATGGACTGGTGGTGGGGGCAGTGGGTGTTTGGAGGTAGACCCTGTTATCGGGAGGGTCGGAGCAGATAATTGAGAGGATATATGAAGTGGTGTGGCTCGACTATCACGGCGAGGATATGTCGGTGACGCGGATGGGCCGGATGACGGGGCGGGTGAAATGCCTGCCGACGGGGGCGTTGGGTGATGGTATGGGGCTTCCAAAGAGGACGACGGCACATTGGAACGTGACGATGTGCCGGAAGGAACAGGAATTGGCATCGAGACTGGTTTATGGAATGGTGTGCCTGCATTCGACGTCTTCAAAGGCGAGTATGTTGAAGTCGACGGTTGAGATTGAGCCGGGACGCCGCGTCGCCTATCCAACTCTTCCTTCACTTTCCGTTTACATAGCTTCCCTTCCGGATCCATTACAACATCCACAGCTCTCGCCGCTGTACCTGTGCCCAACTTCATTCCAACTTCCTTGCCATCCTTCCCGCTTCCACTCCCATTTCGTGCTGCAGCCCGGACGACTTCACTAGCAGCCCTGACCCCAGGATTCTCCGTATCCTTGCTCTTGCCTGCAGATGACGAGAGCGGATAGTTATTCTGTACACCCGCATACTTGATCCAACAAATTCCTAGTGGCGCGCCAGTAACAGGGTCGATCTGAGGGTGGAAATCTTCGATCTGCCCATACTGCGCGAAGTGTCGGCGAATGTGTGCGGAGGGCGTGAGATGGGATAGAGACGTCACGAGGATGGCGCGAGGCGATGGAGGGCGCGGCGGAGCAGGTGTGACTGAATTTTCGTCCCACTATCGACAATTTCAGCCATGTCGCGCACGATGAGTGACCATTCCAGTAGAGAGGGGCGTGAAATGAGAAGCATAAAACGTACCGCGTATGTCATCTCATAAAAGGCTGGTCTCAACTTTCTGGAACCACGGCCACCTTCCCTTCGCTGCTCAGTGAGTTCGACAGCTTTCCGGGGATCACCTATGACGATCGAGGACGAGCTAGTAGACCCAGTTGTAGGATTGTTAGAGTTCTCGGGATCCACGCCGTCGTATCGGTACACGAGCTCTTTGTCACTTGGACGTGTCGCGCTAGTTGAAGTCGAAACCGACGCGCCCTTGGACTTGCCATCGATCAACGGGTCATACATCACTCGCCAGCACCGTCTCTTCTGTGGTAGGCCAGGCCAGGGTACTTGGGCAGGTTGAGGTAATTCTGGTGTAGCGTTCGTTATATCTGTGGGAGGGGGAATGGCAATCGCGTTCTGTTCTTCCGTTGGTGGTGGAGGTAATTCCGCGACTGACTCTACCGGTAGCGGTGGAGGAGACGCAGGAGGGGGCGGCGGAGGAGGCGGAGGTGGTTCAAAGGGAGGTGGTGGCGGAGGAGGAGGTTCGAATGAAGGAGGAGGAGGAGCGAAAGAACTGTCGTCTTCCTTGACACCAGTAGCGTTCGCAGCGAGGGGATTGTACCTGCCACTGATTAGAGGTGATATCGTCGGTCCTAAGCTCGATGATGATAACAAAGATGCACCTGGTTGTGGTCGTAGGAGCTTGCTCGAGCTACCACTACCGCCGCCCAGATTGATTTTAATCGGGACTCGAGCGTTACTGCTCGCCGCCGCCGCCACCCCAGCCATCATCCCACCCCCGCTCGTCGAAGGGGCTCTACCCCTAGTCGTACGCGGTCCTATAGGTACGCTCGCGTGCGAGGAGAACCCATTAGTACGTGGTGGCGAGGTTGCCGTTTCGAATGTTGACGCCGAAGCCGACGAAGACACAGGGGACGTAGATGGTAATGGCGGCAGCGGGTAGTGACTTGTGGTCGATAGAGCCCGTGGACCTGTTGGTGGGCCTCTGAGAGCCTTTGGGCCCGATGGAGGCATCATTGCTGGGGAGAGACTATGAGGAGGGGTGATCTTGGATGAGATGGATGGTGATACAAGCGCAGACCACAGAACGGCTCCAGGACGTCCCCCTCAAACTTTCCTCCGTTTTCCACGCCCGATACACGCGTAAAATCAAACAGGTCTTATGCTGTGGAAGTTGAAAAAGCTATATGGATTTACTACGGTAGCATGCATGTACTTTACACCAGGAAAAAGTTGGGCCCAAAATGAAGCGATGGGAGGGGACCGGCCGGAAGTTCGGGACTGGACGAGTGGCGTGACTCTGGGCGAGGGCGCGTTGGACGACAATGAGTCAGTTTGAAAGACTCTAACGATCCGATCCTTTTCGCCAGCCTACATCGACGGATAAATGGGGCTTGGCCTGATTGGAAACATTCCGGGTGTGGGCGTAGGTGGATGACTGGGTCGGCTCGTTGTCCGATGTCAACTGATCGCTTTGTGGGCGCTATGCTTTGACGGGAGGATCGGTTCTGATGTATTGGCTGCCCAACTGAAGTGGCGATTTGGCCTGATGGTGTGCTGGAGGAGGAGGGTCTGTAGTGAAAACGCAAAAACCAGATGCCAGCGGTGTGCGCGAGTCGACCGAATTCAAGAGACGGGCGCTGATCCAGTGCGATCACCTGCCTCACGGTTAGGGAGCGATAGTGGAGGCAAAAAAGTCTGGACGGGGGTGGTGCGGCGGAGTGGGGTGGTGAGTCGATCTCTATCCGCGAACCAGCATTTTAAAATCCAAGGGTAATGTGGAGAAGATCCTTCAGATATAGTGTCTGAACACTAACCTGAAAGAATAGTAGAGTCGGTATGAAGGTGAGGTGGGGTGGAGCGAGAGAGCAGGATTTCCCCCCAATAAAACTGAGACGTACTTGAATCATCCCGCGCAATATTTGCGGAACGTTGGTGGTCGTAAAGTCTTCCGACGGTGATGGAGGTATTAAGGTAAGTGTGTCTTAGGGAGACAACGGTGATCGATGATATTAAAATCTCCAGTCAGGTTTGATCATCACTGGCAGGTGTCAAGTCAAATTAGGCCAGCCTATTTTCTAAGCACGTTTTTACTCACCCGAATTGCTGCGAGGAAAGATGTGATTCGCACAAGGGCAGCTGGGTGCGGCAAGGGTGAACCGAGCGTCGTGCAAGCCCATCGTGATGGATGTTGCGGCGCAAACCAGTCCGCGCGTCACTGTCCGACGGATAATCAACGTGTGTGATGATTTCGGAGAGGATGGCATGTGCGAAAGGGTATGGTCATCGTCAAGAAAAGAACAAGTGTGGTTGCGTTGATGTTCGCCAGCTGATCGACTTTGCTGTACCCCGGATTCTCATGCCATCCACGATAGTCTAGATCTATCAGGACAGCCACCAGTATCTTTGCCGATACCTGGAAGGATCAGCACTATCTATAACGAATCGCAAATACAACGCATTCAGCTGGTCCTTGAAACTTGAAACCTGAACTGGACCTAGGCCTCGACTGGCTCTTTACCCCCGGGTGTTGCCCCGAGTAGTGATTCTCAAAATCAGTTGCTTCTGTGCTACTCCTGGATCTCTTGACTAAAAATAGCGGGAAGGATTCTCTCCAAAGCAGACTTGGTAAGATTATCGTTTCTCACCATATATCAACTGACACTAGACCTCCAAAGGCGTAAGTACATCTTTCACGTAACACATCTCAGAGGATCAGGTTAGTTATTACGAATGACACCCGAGACTCTACCGTGACTGACTAATCGCCACGTACATATCGTTCCCAAGTGATTAACGATCACCCTCCCCTGCACAGTCGCGAGATTTCTGTGCAATATTAGACTATATCCACTCAAGAAAAATTTCAAGGCCGTGAACCGGCTACCGGCTGAGAGAGATCCAATGTCAGTACGACTTTACTATAGCCCTAGTCAACTCGAGGCTCATTCACCTTGTTCCGCTCTAACAGCAAAGGACAAACCTACCCTCAGATGCTTGTCTTTTCGCAAACATTCGTGGACGATATCCCCGCCAGTCTACATCGCATCCTTGGCCTCCCTCTGGAATCCATCCCCCTCACACAAGTTCGCATAGACCACACAGCCGACGGTATTGTTTACAATGACAGAAAAGAGATTGGAACCTTCGAAGTCGTCTTAGGTGGCAGATACCTTGGGACGATCGAAGCGGACACCCGCTCAAAGGAAGCCGAAGGAATCGTCCTCAATCAAGTCGCGCTGCAGGTTCTCTATACCCCTCAATTCGAAGGTTTCCCGTCTTGGTTTAAGGACGGAGCGTCCGATTACGTGCGAATCAAGATGGCACGAGAGAGTCCTAGATGGCCGACGCGATTATATGGTGGCAATTACACAGACGGCTGGCGGACGACCGGTTATTTCCTGAAGTGGATTGAGGAAGATGAGGACTCGCCAAAACCTTGGACCGTGCAGCAAATACTGAAAACACCTCCGAGATCGCTGGCTCCTGCCACATCTTCTCATGAAACGCCATTGAAAGAGCTGTCATTGCAGAATACCGAATCCGTCGCGACTTGGTCTGATCAAGCCTGGGAACAACTATGGACTTCCTACCAACTCTCGGTATTGAAGAAAAACCCAGACGTGAATGTCACCACCCACAGACCCCGTCCGTCGGAGCCGCTCATGATTCTAATCGATGAAGGCGGGTCCGAGGCGCTCCTCCAAGCCGTACCCGACCCTCTCCATTTCCTGACTGAAGCTTACCTCGCAATCAATGGCCTCCTCTATCCCACCTCCTCATTCCATCAACGCAAAGTACCCTGCGTCACACTCATTTTATCGCCCAAGGCTGATGGTGTCGCCAGTACCGAGAACGCCGTTATCACCTTCGCCATGAGCTACGTGAACAACTACAGCAAGTCCCACAACGACGCCGCACTCACGCAAGAGATCAAAGGTATCCTCCTACATGAGATGGTCCACGTTCTTCAATACTCTGGCACAACACATTCCGCGCCAAGCGGGATCATTGAGGGCATTGCGGATTACTGTCGTTTGAGATCGGGTTGGGGTGCAGCACATTGGAGTCAAGGACCCGGGGGGAAGTGGGATTCAGGGTATCAGGTGACGGGATACTTCCTCGATTGGCTCGAAAAGGAGAGAGGCTTTACTGAATTTGTGGCGAAGTGTAACGAGACCTTGCGTGAGAACCCTTGGGACGAGGGTTGGTGCGAGGTGGAGACGGGTTTGAGCTGGTCTGGGCTCTGGGAGGATTATCAAGTTGGTATGAAGCCGACTGGGACTGGGACTACTAGTAGGGTTGAGCCAACGCATATTTAGGCAATACATATCGACGAAGTGTAGTTGTCCGCCTTGACCACTTGCGACGGATTTATCTCATCTGTCCGCATAAGTTTAATATTAACATGCATCTTCAGTGTCTATTGGGTTTCTGATCTCCTACTGAACCATTAATTAAAACTAGAGCATAACGTCAGATCACAACTCATATATAGGCAGGACACACTCTTCTACCCTCGTTCAAGCTAACACAACTTAGACATGACACACATACACAAGAGCAGTATATTCACATTGTGCAACAACAAACGAGACGTTAGAGCCAACGCCCAAAATTCAACCGCCTGAATCTTTTTACGAAGGTGTCGTCTTTGCAGCCCTCTCAGCACGCGCAGCAGCCGCCTCCTCGTGTTTGACCAACATGAAATCGTGCTTGAGCAACTTGAACGGTCCCTTCTTGAACCCTTTCGCCTTCGCCTCTTCATCGGATTGAACCTCTGTCAATTTCTTCATGCCCCACCAACCAAATGGATTAGGATCAGCCAAGCGTGTACGAGGAGAAGGGAGGGAAAGCAGGTATTACCACGATCAGACTCTTCTTCACACCGAAAACGGCATCGGTCGCGAGGTACGGATCGCCTTCTGGATAAAGTGCGGTGGTGATGGTTTCGTAGCCAGGTGCCTATGTGTGACATGAGATTAAGGTCCACGTTTTTTTTTTGGAGTGAGATTAGGGTCGTGGTATTGCGCCCTCCCTCACCTCGATCATGATGTGTAGATGCGCCGGTCTGTAGTTGTGCCGACCTGGATGGGAGGTAAGACTGAGAAAAGCGCGTAATGCATTGGTGATCGACATACCCAGCAATTTCAAAAGGTCCCCAACCGGTCCCTAATCAACGAGCTAGAGTCAGACCCCTCAAAAAGAGATCATATCAAAATATACGCTCACGTCTTCAGGGATCGGATAAGCTACAGGGACCACTGCCCGATAGGCAAACGTCCCATCTTCCCTTGACTTCAACCTCCCTCGACAATCAGGGGCCTCCCTTCCTTCATACTGCGTGTCGTAGAGCCCTTGACCGTCAGTCTCCCAAGTCTCAATCTTAGCGTTGGCGACGGGTTCTCCAGCGGTGTTGGTGAGTTTGCCCTGGACGTACATGTACTCGCCTTTGCCTTCGCTCGCAATAGATTGACCATGGTCGACTATATGGGTGGGTGGATCGTCAGTACTTGCGGATCCACTGGATTCTGCATACTCTTGATTCAGGAACTGACCGTCTGCTGCGTCAGTTGTGAAGAAAGGTCCCAGAACTGTATTTTCTGTAGAGCCCTGAACGCGGGGATGATTGATTGAGTCGACAAGAGCCTATTGAAATCGGAGTGCAAGTCAATACGTCAGCGTGATCCTGTGCCTGCGCGAAGGTTTCAGAATTTGGACGCGACGGCGCCTCGTTCAGCTGGACCATAATTTCATTTGGGATACAGAGTCGTTAGCAGCTACGGTTGTGCCTGGGCTGGATTACGATCAAAGCATGAACGATGCCTGACTATGTTCACGTGGAAATCATTGGAATCCAGTCCCAAAACTTTCGCGCAATTGCAGCAATCGAGGATCTGGGAAAAGCCACGAACCGAGACACCAAGAACATCCGAAAGTAGAATGAACTCCTGCCTTATGGGCGTGCACGTCTGTCCAACTCTTGTTAGGAACTGGATCGCCGTCATCCACTCCTGGGTCGTCAGATTCGTCTCCGAGACGACGGCGTGAAGATGGGTGACGAGTCGCTCCATGATAAACTTCTGCCTAGGGTCGGCGCAAAAGGCGTTGATGGCGTGAACGCTGCCCGTGATTGTCTCGGGAGAGATGTCGGACACATCTGGCAGCTTTATGAGTAAGTTCAGTGTACCCGGTCAGATTGAGAGAAGTAAAGGTTGAAGGTTGAATGAGCAAGGACCTTGTGGAGATCGACCGCTGCTTTCAAGCCGGACATGATGAATGGATGTTTTTAGAGTGTGCTGGAAATGTGGAGTTGGAATAGAATATAAACGAGTTGCGATAGATGAATAAACGTCTTCCAAGTCAAGGTCCGGGGGATAGCAACCCCGTGACATCATTGAGAAAGGCATATCTTGGTCATCAGCGTGACACATTCGTCATGAATCTGGAAGATCCTTCCCGATCAGATCTATTGGTCCGACCAGATCCGAAGGAGGTTTCTTGGCACCGGTCTTGTGCGTTAAACGTAGAACATTGTTCGATGTGGGAACTTCATCTTGCCCAAAAACTCGCCAAGACCCCAAGGTCAGTCAAAGGAACTGCGTTTGGCACACCCAGCGACTGAGATTCTTATTATCTACAGATGCTTCCTACCATCCGCTCCTTTGCTCCCCACACTGCACAAATTTTTAAAAGGGCTCAATGCGGACTCTTCGCAGGGAAGACCAAACAATATGGCAACAATGTCCCACACTCCAAGCAAAAGACGCGAAGGACGTGGCTACCGAATGTGCAGTCTAAACGGTTATACTCGGAGTCCCTCGGAAGCATGATTAAAACCAAGGTTACGACCCGCGCGTTGAAGACGATCGACAAGCATGGTGGACTCGACGGGTACCTTCTGAACGCTCGCATCGACTCGTTGGGACTAGAAGGGTTACGACTGCGGGAGAAGGTTCTTGACGCCAGAGAGAAGGAGATTATGTTAGAGAGGGCTAGAGCGACGTCGTAGACTGTGTCTTTATGCTGTGAGTGGATCTCACTTGCAGCCTTTCACTAATGACTTACCCTCCGTTCCATTTCCAGGTTATAGACATGTATCCATACGCCCTAATATTTTGGTTTACGGCTGCTTCGCTCATCAGCATGCGTTAGACGTGCTTCGAAGTGACTTTCTCGCGCTATTTTCGGTAACATAGCCATGGACACCCACATCGATCGTTCTTCTACGAATGCTGCAGCTGGAACTTATCTGTGCTATAATCTCTGGGTAGACTCTCTCATTACAACACCGAACCAGTTATCGTGTCTACAGAACGTTCCCGGTTCCATCTCAAAAAAAGATTGCGTCTCTTGGCTTGCGCCGTCCACATCCTCGAGACGTGGGTTGCTCCGGTTAGTGCCATATTGCTATTCTCGTCGACGAACATCCGAAGGCAGGGGAATACAGACACCTTGCAACGCTCTAAGCCAATGAATCGATGGGTCCCTTCTCACTCTTGGAATGGGGGCGTGAATTCCATCCCATCATAGACCAACTCTTGGTTCACATCGAGACGATATTCCCGCTCGAGCAAGAGATATGCGCAGTCAATTTAATATTTGGTGTGGATGTCCTTACTGAACCTCGTCAGTACTTCATTTGTGTGGCTCGGCTTGTTGCATAGACCCTTCGCTTTTTGGGGAGGGGGCTGGCCCAGGGTGTAAATGGTAGCAAGACATTTGATGGGCTTTGCCTCAGGGGCATGATAATTTAACTTGCAATTTCAACCAGCATCCCGCCCACATCATAATAATACGGTGTCAGAACTTGGTCAGCTTGTTACGCCTTGATCAATGACACTCGCGCCTGGAAGGCGTGTGACCACTGGACGCGCTTCCACTGGCAATGCGAAACGGGCGAAGAGGGGCAATGCGCACCCAGCGACTCTAAACTCGAAGCAGCGAAAGAGACAGACAGCAGAAGAAGAGATCTCGCAACTGGAGGAAGCTGTCGAAGAATTGGTGAGCTATTTCTGCCTTACGTTGCACGTTGGTTCCGCTGACCCACTCATAGTCTTCCTCAGAAGAGCTGGAGGCATTCGCGGACCTCCCTATATCTGAAGCCACTAAGAAAGGTCAATCGTTGTTACTATCGAGCCCTTTATGCATGATCTGACTTTGAGGTTACTCTAGGTCTGAAGCAGGCGCGCTTTTCTAAGATGACTGATATTCAGTCCAAGAGCCTACCCCTGGCATTGAAGGGTCGAGACGTTCTCGGCGCTGCACGCACTGGAAGCGGGAAGACATTGGCATTTCTAATACCAATGCTGGAGATCCTCCATAGGCGGAAATGGGGTCAGAGTGACGGACTTGGCGCCCTCATCATTAGCCCAACACGCGAACTTGTTAGTGCGTTTACTTCATCGCTGATGGCTTTCTCTGATGGAAACTCTATATTCAGGCTCTCCAGATCTTCGATGTAATGCGAAAGATCGGTGGGTTTCACACCTTCTCTGCGGGGCTCATCATCGGTGGGAAGAACGTCAAGGACGAGAAGGGACGGATGTCACGAATGAACATATTAGTTGCCACTCCCGGTCGGTTGTTGCAGCACTTGGACGAGACGATCGGTTTTGATTGTAGTAATCTCCAAGTCCTAAGTGGGTTCATAATCATCTGCTATGGATCGCAGATCAAAGCTAAAAGTCTCTCCAAGTCCTCGACGAAGCCGATCGGATTCTTGACATGGGGTTTTCCAAAGCTGTCAACGCCATCGTCGAGCATCTTCCTAAGACCCGCCAGACCCTCCTTTTCTCTGCCACTCAAACTCAGTCCATCAAAGATCTCGCACGCCTTAGCCTTAAGGACCCCTCGTATGTGGGCGTGCAAGAAAAGGACTCCGAAGTCTCCACACCCCGGAATCTTGAGCACCATTACGTTGTATGTGACCTGGACAAGAAACTTGATGTCCTATTTTCCTTCATCAAGACGCATCTCTTCGCCAAGACGCTCGTCTTCATGTCGAGCTGTAAGCAGGTACGCCACTCATCACCCTGTATGGGAAACAAGTTGACGAAACCGCATTTCTGCTAGGTCCGCTTTATCTTCGAGACGTTCTGCAAACTCCGACCTGGAATCTCCCTCTTGCACATCCACGGGAAACAGAAACAACCCAAACGACTTGAGATCTATTCCAAATTCATCTCTGCCGAACACGCCATCCTTTTCGCCACGGATGTCGCCTCCCGAGGGCTCGACTTCCCCGCTGTCGATTGGGTCGTGCAACTCGACGCGCCAGAAGATGCGGACACATACATCCATCGTGTGGGTCGAACGGCGAGATATCAATCCAAAGGACAAGGCCTATTGTTTTTATTGCCGAGTGAGGAGTTTGGAATGTTAGCGGCGCTTCAGTCCAAGAACGTTGTGACAACCAAGATCAAGATCAAAGAGAACCGGACGTTGAGCGTGCAGAATCAGCTCCAGAAATTCGCATTCGAGGATCCAGAAATCAAGTATCTTGCGCAGAAGGTGAGATGATGTCCTTCATATTCGACGGATTTTTTTGCCGACCTGAAAACTGGCTTTGAATAGACATTTGTGACGTATCTCAAGTCTATTCATCTGCAAAAGAATAAGTCGATCTTCAAACTCGAGGAGCTTCCTGTCGAAAAGTACGCCGAGTCGTTGGGCTTGGTTGGCGTGCCCAAGATCAAGTTTTTGAATCGAGAGATGCTTGCGCAGAGGAAGAAGAAGCAATCTGCTACTCAGGTTTTGGAAACCTCTAGGGCGGAGACACTAGTAATGGAGGTCGGTGGCGACGACGATGAGGCAATGGCTACTGGCTCATCGGATGAAGATGAATCCGACGATGAGCTCCAGCCGCAAGCGATGGCGGAAGCGGCGATGGTCTCAAACGTTGCTTCGGCCACCTCTGAAGCAGGTCCATCATCAGCAGGTCCAGTCAAGGTACACATCAATTCTTACGGGGTGATCTATCTGGCTCATGGATTTCACTCCACCTGTCATTGAATGGCCAGGTCCGCACAAAATATGACCGCATGTTCGAACGCAAGAACCAAAACATTCTCTCGGAACACTACACGAAACTGATTGACGCCGGTAATGACGACAAGGGTGGCGACGGAGACGATGATTTCGTTACGCTAAAACGTGCCGACCACGATCTGAAGAATATCCCGGACATCGATCCCATTACCACCGACATGTCAAGGCGAAAGCTCAAAGCCGGTACGTCCCGTAAAGCGATGCTTCGGTACAAGGGAAATCCGTCGAAACTCATCTTCGACGATGCTGGTGAGAGTCACGCGATCTATGAGTTTGCGGACGACGAGGAGTTCCGGAGGGGTGACGCGTTGGAGGCGGGGAGGAAGTTTGCAGAACAAGAGAGGGAGAAGATGGTCGAAGTGGACGTTGTAGATCGTCAGGTTGCAAGAGAGAAGAGGAGGGAGAAAAAACGGAAAAGAAAGGATCGAGAGGTGGGTTACGCTCGCCCCATTTGAAACTCAATTCATCGAGGAATCTTGTGCTGAATACTGTTACTCTTATAGCGTGATGTGGATGTGAGTGACACTGGTGGGGGTTCAGCGTTGGGAATGGGCGGGGTCAACGGAGATGATGAAGAGGGCTACGTGTCCCCCGACTTTGACCTACCTCCTACTGACGATGAGGACGATAGGCCGTTTGGGCCTGTGCCTCCAAAACGCGCTCGCCTCGCGGAGACTTCTGTTCGAACCCTTGGATCTACTTTGGACGAGGAGGAGCTGTTGGCATTGAAGCTGTTGGGCGGGGGTTAACGATGCAACTCATTAGATCTCATGCCTGTTCGTCCTAGTCCAATTGGGCCCCCGTGCTTTAACCTCATTTCATCGGCTCTCGCGCCACAGACCCAGCGGGCAGAGGCGGAGATAGCGGCTTTCTATGTTGGACCTCCACCACTACTATTACCAGAATTCTGTTGAGTAACGTCAAAGACGAACGGCATCAGTAAGTTATGGAAGAAGACAATAAATCCATGTCCTTAAATGCTCTTGCGTTTATAGGGCCTCTCCGAAAGACAGAAATGCTGTCAAAGTCAACAGATGCTGCGACCACGGTGTTAGATCTCATCCAGAACGAAGATGAGCCCAACGGCAGTGCAAGTGACATAAATTTGGGAAAGAACGAAAGGTGAATGCAACAAGCCATCAATGCACTGGAGTGGATTGACTCATACCCTTGTAGCGAGAAACTACCTGTTGAACTTCTCATTTGGATCTTCAGCTACGCATCGGGACTCTGTGGAGGATACTACGTGGATGTCAAGTTTGCGGATCACTACATTCCAAAACTACACATCATGGCACAGGTCTGCCGAAGGTGGCTGGAGGTTATTAAAACCGCTCCCGAGCTCTGGATGCTGATAACCGATCGAGACCCAATAAACGCCATTCTCGCACTGGATAGATCACAATTGTACCCGCTCAGCCTTGTCTTTGACTCGGGTCCTCTAGACATACCGCTATACGCAGTGGTGCTGGGCCACGCGTATCGCTGGAGGCGAGCTGACCTACGACTCATCACCGGTGACGAAGAAGCTCTACGCAGGCTTGGGGAAGTAGGCGCGCCTCTACTCAAGCATTTACAGCTAGAGTCTCCCAGTTGGGAGAGGAACTTTATATTTACTCTCAATCTCTTCCGAGAATTCCCACCAAAGCTTACATCACTGGCTTTGATCAATGTCAGGACGCATCACTGGAACTCCCCCCTCTTCGGGTCTCATCTTCATTCGCTCAAACTAGAATGCATCAACACTTTCACTCGTGAAGATCTTCGCGGTATCTTCCTCGCCTGCCCAGCACTCACCCATCTAGAACTAAAAGGCGTTGCCTTCGCTGGCTCGGCTGGCGGTGGGCGACCTCAAGGTCCCCCCATACAGCTATTTCGGCTCCGTACACTGCGGATAAGACTGATGTCGCCCTCTGATGCCGGAGATGTCATGGGAATGGCTGAAATCCCGCGCTGCAGAACATATTCCGCCTACCTAAGTCTATGTAAGTTTTGAACCCAGATTTTCCATGCCTGCGTTATTTGCTGACGGTCACTTGTACTTCTTCAGTGCATAGGTTCTCGTTGTACCATCATCCATCAAGTCTCAACAATCGAAATTCGCACATACTATCAGCAGTTGCGCTGCAAGTTGAGAAATCGCTCCAAGAGTGCGTCGCTTCCAGTTGCAGCATCGACATACACATCGAGGACTATTGGGTCTGCCTATTCTGTCGTCGTAAATCTCCTTCCTCTGACTTTATTCTCAAACTCGGTAAAATCGATTCATCGGATCGAGTACTCGACTGGATTCACAGCATGCTCCCCGTCCGACGTCCGCCCCTACCATGGACTCCCGTTCACATTCATTTGAAGTATAGCCCCAACAGAGGACCGCAGCCTGCGCCGTCCTATCTCTTTCGAATATCGAGCACATATTCACTAACGATCTCAGATCCATACGGCTGTACAAATTCCCTCATTGAAGCACTATCAATCCCACGGGACCTAGACAATGGGAGTAATAGATGGCCATGGCCGAGACTGCGGGTGGTGACTATCAGGGCCTTCCTCGGCCCCTCGACGGTCTTGCTACATATGATTAAGACGCGTACAGAGGCTGCTTTACGCCAGAAGGGAACTGGGCGCGTGCGTGGGATTAAGATGTTGAGAAGGTTGGAGGTTGAGGTGGACGTGTTTACGGTGGAAGAGTTTGAGGCTATCCGAGCTGTCATTGGAGATGTTGCCATCATGATGCCAGCCACGCAAGACAAGTAATACCCACTCTATGAATGGATTAGCTACTGTATACAATTGGTGTGAATCGGGTCCGCGCTTGTCCTCCCAACTATGTTTAGTTCCATGCCCCTAATCCCAGCAGATGCACTCAAATCTCATGCATTCTCGTCGATGACTGAAGCAAGATTCCCAACTTTCGACCCTCACACAAAAGGTGAGGCGCAGCGGAGGTAGGGGGAAGAGAAGCACAGTGCAACCAATTTGAAGCGCCTAAAGTATACGAGAAGTGACAATAGCAGGCTAGGACGCTTCGCGCGGCACCGTTGGTAGACCAGCTTTTCCTCTGATATGACATGGCCGATTCAGCTTTTCACCTTAAAACGTGCTGTAGACGTAGGCCCCGTTTCGAGTGCATGTCGCCCCAGCGATGTAAGAATAGATCTTGTATTTTGTACACAAAGTTATCTTGCTGCGCCTCAGCTTTGTGACTTCATGAGATTGATCTGTCCGCTGAGGTGCCTGAAACTGCTAGCACCTCGATTCGCCAGTCCCAGTCAAGTCCGACGGCTGACAAATCTGCTGAAGGAGGTCTTGGCATGGAAGGCCAAACGAACGCTATGGGACTGAAAAACACATTTTTCACGCACCTGTACACCCTGATGGGCTCTAGATACACGCATTTGTGGATATCTACATACCATCAGTGGCACCCCTCCATTAGGTTTTCTCTCTGACCCATTAGCTGCGGCCAAAGCAATGTTACCGTTGTATCCGGTTGAAGCTCATCCTCGAATACGTCTTTGTCCAACGAGCTCATGGATATCGTCAAATTGAGGTGTGGCTCCAGACCCTCGGCACTGAAACTTTACAGAGGTCACATCATAAGGTCTACGTAAGTGGAAGGAATACATGTCGTGTGGTAGGGATTCCAGGGAAGGTATAAACATCGCAAGGCTATAGCTATCGAAGACGTTTTCAGACTCTCACAGTAACCAGCTCATCCAGAAAGTAATCATGAGTTGGCGGGCTTTACAATTGCAGCATCCCCGAGGACCCCCCGGATAGCCTCGAACTCCTCAGACGTGAACACCCCCGCTTCAACATGAAACCTGTCCAACTTCGCAATGCCACCAATGCACCTAGTTCCCTCTTTATGTAGCGCAGCTTCCATGCGTGCCTTGATCATGTATAGTAAGGCCGTCGAAGGGCCGTGGAAAGCTTTGATAGCCACCCTCTGCAACCTCGGCCATGGCCATCCATCACTGCCATTCCCTAGGTCACTTCGACCCGATAGCGCTTCCACGAGGGTATGTGTGTAGCCGAAATTATCTGAGATCGTTAGTGACCACACATTTGATATCCGAAAGAGATCGGATGGCGAAGGAGGCGGTCCTCTGTTACGGGGATACTCCAAATGAATGCTGACGGGAATCGGTGATCGCGGGGGGCGTGGGACGAGGAGTATGGTGTTAATCCAATCGAAGACTTGCTCGTATGAACTAATTTTGCCGAGTTTGAGATTGAAGCTAGAGGAAGGGGATTTGTCACGACAAAATAGGCAGATCCAATATCCGTCGATTTGTACGTCAAGGGAGCGACCGGAAGCGATGCACGCTTCCAACGGTTTCTGAACTTGCAGCGCGACCGCTGTTAGTACGATCGAATGCGGATTTTCGGGGCCATTGGACACGTAATAATATCTGCAGCGTGGAATTTCCGCCATTCTTGCAACGTCCAGGGCATCGAAGGGAGACGAAGGCCTCAATCGTAGTGTATGGAGTAGGGGTAGCTGCAAGGAGGGAATTTGTGGCCGCCAATCACCAGCCTCGCCAGAGAAGGCGACATTTATCAGTTCCAAATGGGCGAGCGCTGGACAAGCGAGGAGGATGCCATAAAGGTTCTCACGAGTGGGACCGGAGGTATAAATGCGTGTGAGTTTAAGCGTATGGAGATGGGATCCAAAGATAGGAGAATTCCACGGGTGTATCGTGATGTTGATCAAAGCCAGAGACGCAAGCTTCGGTGGATGATCTCGGAAGAGGTCAACACTAAGCGCAGAGTTCCTCCCCCAGCGAGGACATTCGAGCTGTAGATGTTGGAGCAGCGGTGTGCTGATTTCCTCGAGTCTTCGGAGGGCTTTTTCGTCACCGGGGACGACTCGAATGTCCGCCCGTCTCCAGCGCCGCGAGTGGCCCAGCACCTTATCGTACAACGGAGTATTGAGAGGAGTTGAGGTAAGGGCAAGACTGAAAGAATGTAACCCCGATTTATCGAGTGCCAGAGTGGCGTTTGCCGGGTCTCGATCGGTTACGAGTGTCCAAAGCTCAGGTGCACCTTTGATGATATCTAGCCATCTCCGGCACACCTGAGCAACTGTGTGTAGTTTTGAGACGTAATAGCTCGCAGATTCGACATCCATATTGTACCCTCCAGAAAGCCCCGATGCGTAGCTGAAGATCTTGATAAGGAGTTCGACTGGTAATTTTTCACTATGAGATGATGAGTCAATGTATGTGATATATGCGCCCAAGACCTGCAGGAGGCTCACCTCTCGTTCCTACATCGAGTTTCGCTCCTTGCATCGGCATCATATGCGTTGTGGTTTGACGCTGTGATTGCAAGATCCATCGGCGTTGATTGCATACTCAGGTCCGATGGACGGATGGTGGCGACCCGCTTAGCTAGAGACAGGGTTGAATGGGTGGCACCGATCGCCCTTCCCCGATTCTACGTAGTAGAGAGGGTTTTATCAGACCGTAGTGTGAGCGGTCGAAACGTCCGTTAAGCCCGTGTCCCGGTGGCTCGCGAAACTTCGGATCGTCACTCTAGTCCAAAAGGCCTTTGTTTTCATTGTAGGTTAATAGAGTGCTTTCGAATGGATCTCGCAAATATCATCTCCAGAGCTTGAGAGGTGTTGTGAGAGCTGCACTCTCGGTTATTTCGCCCGCTTGTGTGCCCAGTTGCACATTGATACGCCTCCCGGAAAGCAAACCTAATGATCATCGGTAAAAATCATGTTTTGACTAAAATTCTGCCCATTGTCCATAGAGTTTGTTAATTTTCCATTGTAGGAATAAAGTAAATTACAAGATATTTGTTGGGGTGATGTGGTCTCGAGCAATATCCGGTGGGCGAGTATGGTGGCTTCGAAGTCGCCAAGGTAGTATGTGAGTCTCGAACCGCTTTTTCGGTTGTTCCTGCCAAGACCTAAGAGGACTTCACAAGTCAACTCGGCAATCCGGGATCTGACTAGGTGGATGAACCGAGGCGCAGGCAATTTAAGAGGTCTGCCTCATGACGTCACAAAGCCAAGGCACAGTCTATCTTAGCTAACATGCCGAATGAAATGTGCCTAGAGAGTCCTTGCATGTATTAAGGATAAATTACCGTGAAAAGAGGCAAGGGGTGTATCGCGAACCGCCGGAAAAGAAGCCACTTTCATCTCCGACCACACTGCCTCCTTATCTTCACCCTTTTGCGCAAGTCATCGACGTCAAGTTCTCAATGCATTTCAGGAAGCACGCAAAGGATGTTGCTCCATGCGTCGTCGGCGGTACCAAGATCGGTCTAGATGTCCTTTCCAAAGTTACCAGCCTCATTAATCCACCATGCGTGGGGGCGGTCATAGGCGTGGCCTCCCAGATCATTACCATCGTTGAGGTATGTACCCGTCGCAAGCACCGATGAATATAGGATCTGACAACTATTGTACTGGCTAGGGAGTGAAAGCTAATCGCGACGACACGAAGATGCTTATCGGACGTCTCCTAGGCTTGCTGGTCGTGATATCCAACTCTTATCAAGGCAAAGACGACGAGGACATCGACCCGGGCGTCATGACCAGTGTGCGACGATCGGAGGCAATATACGAGGCGGCTTGTTGTACTTGAGCAACGGCCAGAAGATTAAAGGCTATACGGTTAGCATCAACTGGGCGATAGATACGTTTCAGGTCAGTCAGCCTTGGGACATCCTCCCCTCATGTTACTAAAGCTCTCACGCCGAAAGGTGGAAGGCCGGATCCAGGATGCTATCCACCTTCGAGCTATGCACACGGAAGTGACCGAGACCCACACGGAAGTGACCAGTATGCACACAAAGGTGACCGATATTCAGAGGACGCTAGGGAGCATGGTGCGTTACCATCTTCAAGCCATGAGCGAATGTTCTCTGATGCCTTATTGTCGAGTAGACGATGGCACCGAACGCACAAGACACGTACGTCCATGATTTCGTAACCTCCTCTGACGTCCTGACTGTACGTTGAACGTAGCATTTTACCGACTTCCTCTATTCTTCCGCCTCAACCGCCGATACTCTATGGCCGGGATGAAGAGGTGACAAATATCGCCGAGCGTATCACCTCCACAACAAGTCCGCGCCTGGAAATTCTCGGTCCAGGAGGCATCGGTAAGACTACCCTCCTTATGGCCGTCAGAGAGCATCCAGATGTGGAACAGAAGTTTGGTGAGTCACGCTTCTTGGTTCGCTGCGAAGAAGCAACGACCGTGGCACTCTTGGTCGAGCTCATCGCCAGGAGCCTTGGTATCGAGACGTCGTCGAGCGACCGAATGGGCGACGTCAGGGTCCGACTTCGTTCCATCAATCGTCCCGTTCTTCTACTCATCGATAACTTCGAGACGCCGTGGGACATTTCCGGGAAACAGACCCAAGTGGAGGAGATCCTCTGTTCGCTGGCTTCGTTTTCTCACGTGGCCATTCTCATCACGATGCGATCCAACACCCCGCCGTCGACCAACGTCTCGTGGTCGCGTCCACCACTCGAACCGCTACCCGTCTTATCGAAGGACGCTGCTTGTAACCTTTAAGTTAATATAGATCCCGATGCTGCCCGTGACAGCTCTCTCGACGCGCTCCTTGCTGAGCTGTCGTATATGCCGCTAGCGATCACGCTCATGGCGAGTCTTGGGATCGCTGGAGAGACGCCAACGGCGCTCCTTGTTGCGTGGAAGGATAAGGTGGTTGGGACGGATCTTCTACACAGCAGCAGTGAGAGGACGAAGAGCGTCAATATCTCCATTCGTCTATCGATCGAGAGTAATCTCATGACATCCGTCCCGGAGGCACTTACTCTTCTCTCCGTCGTTGCCGCACTCCCTGCTGGAGCCAACACCACACTCCTCCCGACATTGGTTCCGAGTATTCGCAACCTCGTCCTGGCCAAAGCGACGCTTCGCAGAGCGACACTCACGAACGCCGAGGCTGGTGCACGGAACCTCCAACTTCTTTCTCCCATCCGAGCATACGTCCTAAAATACCACCCATTGTCAGCCGATCTCAAGGAGGCACTCTATGCTGCATACACAGAGTTCATCACCAAACACAACTCCGACATGGGTGACACAGCTTTCATTGATGATGCAAAAGCTCTGGGTGAGGAGGAAACCAACCTGGAGGCTGTATTGCCTGATGCTATTGCAGCTGGGTCTGATGCTGCTATAGGTGCTGCCATGGTATTCTGCAATTATCAGTACCACACTCGACCTCGTTCAGAAGTGATTGAGAGTGTAATGAGAGTTTGTCAAGAGCAGCACAAGCTGGACCATGTGGCTAAGAGTACATACATTTATGGGAATCTGTTGCAACGCTTGTGCCGGTATGATGCGGCTGAAGTAGCATATTAAGCAGCAGAGCAAGTCTACAAAGGGCTGGGCAATCAACATGGTGCAGCAAACTGCCTCAAGGGCCTTGGTGATTTGCATCAGGTGCAAGGCCGGTATGGTGAGGCCCAGGCAGCATACCAAGCAGCAGAGCAAGTCTACAAAGGGCTGGGTGATCAACTTGGTGCAGCAAACTGCCTCTTGGGCCTTGGTGATTTGCATCAGGTGCAAGGCTGGTATGGTGAGGCCCAGGCAGCATACCAAGCAGCAGAGCAAGTCTGCAAAGGGCTGGGCAATCAACTTGGTGCAGCAAACTGCCTCAAGGGCCTTGGAGATGTGCATTGGGTGCAAGGCCAGCATGATGATGCTCAGAGAAAGCTCTCAGAAGCCATCAAGCTATATAAGGAGCTTGGGTTTCATGATTATGCTGCTAGCCTCTTTAATCCTGCCCATTCCATTCCCTCTGTTTCCTGATTTCTGCCTCATCCTATATTTCTCTTGTAATCCACTTCCTGTGTTTTCCCTCTTTTTGTAGCTACCTACTGTATGAACTGTGATCTACCACAAATTGCATGCTCTCTGCTCAACCATGATCCAGCTCCAGCTCCAGCAGACTGGTTAGAGTACCTGGGCCCTTTCTCTCTCATTCAGGTTAGAGCAAGAGTGTTCATGTCACATCTAAGGAGTTCCAGTTGATCCAGGTCATCCTTGATGATGTTGCTGTTATGAACCTCTCCAACTCATAACCTCTTTCTCAATCCATTCATTGTACAAGTTAGATGGTGTCTTCAGTGGCTCTAGCCTTGCAATGTTTATATCTTGCCTGCAATCTGTACAATATGATTCTTCTCCCAAGCATAATTGTTCACACAAATATGTTTGTTGAGCTTGTCTGATCTGGGATCTTGTTGTCACAAGTGGGCAGGGGACCACAGGACTATGCCCTCAGTGTTCAAGGTAGAGAGGTGCAGACAGTGCACAGAATGGTTTGGCAGAGAGTATAAGATGTCATGGTTTGTTGCTGACAACCACTCATTTCAGCCTTTCATGTGATCTTATCAAGGTTCCTGTAGAATGGGGACCTGACTCAGGAACCAGTGACATCGGAGTTAACAGAGTTAACGGACTTAACATTTGAAGAATTATCAATGACATCATCAATGATGTCATTCAAAGCCACAGTATCCATTAATAAGCCTCACAGTACACAGCACTTATAATTAGTAACTGGAGGCCAACCTGACTCATTGCATGAATCAGCCAGAAGCCACAGTAGATATTCTTAGATAGAAGCAGCAACCACAGTCTACTGTTAAGAGTTAGCTCCTTGCTGAACTCTGGTATGCACGACTGTGCTGAGGGTGCCAACCAGGGGTACTTACTGATGACAATGGGCTGCTTTCTGAGAGGGGTTTGAGAGAAGATGGATTGAAGATGCTAGATTACAAACAGGTGTTTGTGATGGGGATCCTACAGCATTCCCCTCACTCTATATATACTAAATTCTGAGGAAACTTCCAGAACGTTCTCCTAATGTCCTCCTAAAGCTGACTGATCCTTCCACCATGCTGACTGATGCTTTCAGTATGCTGACTGAGCTTAGACTTGCAAACCACTTAGTTC